>CM066044.1:98073979-98144718 GCA_033557465.1 Ichthyophis bannanicus | reverse complement strand
GCTGCCTAGGGTGAGCAACTTACACAATCTTGAGGATGCATAGTATTCATATGATTATTGCTAAGGTATTGTGTGGTAATGTAGTTCGTTCACTCCAAACACCAGCTGAAGACAATAATTGAGTTGTGAAACCAGTGATAAGGCCAATAACATACTTCTTTTATTGATGGGGTTTAATCAGCCAGGCACAAGTATGCTTGTCTAGTAATATAAATGAGGTTACTTGCTTGCAGTGTGTAAAATGGATAAAAACAACATAAAGTCACAAAGCAAATCAGGAAAACAACCTTCAGGATTGTCAGGCAATTAGCTAATGTTTTCTTAGCAAATAATTACCAAATAAAAAGGGCACAAAGAAAATGAATAAATAAACTTTGCTTGTTAGGTTAACTTTCTGCTTATTTTCCACGCAGGATCCCAGCAGTGATTCTCCCTTGATCCCACAACACAATCAGGTGCAGGCTTTAATTACTATCAATTGACCAGCTTGAAAACCCTTTAGCTGGCTGGCTGCTACTGTGTGAACCCAAATCCTGCTTTAAGACGCTGTTGTCAATGGAAATAAAGAACAAAGTTAGGTTTCTTGTGAGTGTTGTGATGTGTTGCGCAACAGAAAGCTAGCAATAGCATGTAGATAGGAACAGTCCATGTAATGAATAGTTTCATCTGCTGTATCTCCCCCTTCATCAATGCAGCATAGGGTCACTATCATACATTGGCACAGACGGAGTCTTTCATTAAGGCACTATCATGAGAATGCTTATTCCCTTGCTGCCATCACTATTATAGATAGGGTCTGGATCAGTGTTCATACCTGAGCACTTCTCTGCTATCATAATTCCTCTTTGTTATAGCCCTGGCCAGTATGTAATCCAGTTCTGATGTCCAGCCTTCCAATCTTGATCCCTGGACACTGGATAGTTTCCTCACATACCTTCTGGCATAGGTCTGAAAGTCCCTTCCATGTGCAGTCTTCTCTCTCCTAGCGTAGCCACTGGTGATTCCTATCTCTGCCATTCCATTCCTCTGGCTGCACTCCAGTCCAAGGGACTCTGCTGGCACTTGGAATTACCTCCAAGTATAGGTACTGCCTTGGAAATCTCCCAGACCTTCCAATGGCCCTTCTTCTCTTCCTTCCAGAGAGTTTCCTTCTCTCTCTATCCGCTTGGCTTGGCTTCTGTTTCTTCCAAGTTGATGTTGGGGCTTGTAGCCGTTGCTGTATGCTTTTCCTGAAGCTGGGCTGGAGGCTTGTAGCGTTGCTGTCGCTCCCCCTGAAGCTGTTCTCTGTAGAATAAGCTCTATTCTTATTCTGTTCTAATTTGGGGGGTGTGTGCTCATCCCTAACACAGCCCAAGCTGTGTTTGAATCAGGCCCTGCCCTTGGAGATGAGTGCATTAGGGATTACCTCATAGCTCTACTTGATTGCACACAACGTTTTCTAAATTCAGACAAACCCCTCTCATGGCTGCTGGAAACCTTGGTGTATTCTGGGGACTAGGTAGTCTGTTTATGTGAAAAGCTCTGTTTTATTACTTCTACCAGAACTGACAGGTGCTTGTTCAGAGTCACATCATCTTTTCTATAGCTCCTACATGAGCGATGATAAGCTTCCTTATCACATACCCCCCTGCGTAAGTTATTTACGGACTGGTTTTACTGGTGAAACTTCTTTCATCACAGTCCGTAATACCTACCGAGAGTGTTATCTGCTTGAAAGCTCACTTACTTCCTGGCCTGGGTTCAAGGTCATTATTTACAGGCCTCTCCTTCCAAGACTTAAGATACATTAATATGCTAGGTCTGCCTACGCCCCTCTTGCATTTTCTACCATAGAAGACACTGTGCTCACTTGTTTAACAACCTCCCATGCGCCCTTTCCACTGTACCTCAAATTTTGGCGCCAGTTTCATGCTACTTGAACCAAAACCTTTTCATACCAATGTTTAATTGGCGGCTTTTGGCCTTTCTATCATACCACCCTTTCTTGGCGAAACTTGACTGTCCTGCCAGTGTCCTCTCAGCAACCTGCGACGTTCCTTTTCAAACGTGCTCTCAAGTTCACGTAGAAAACAGTGGCACCTCCTGACTCCTGGTTCAGGATCATATCCATGTTCCCTCAAAATATCCACACAAACCCCTTGGAGCCATACCATAACAATCAACCTCATATGGAGTGTCCACCTAGGGACACTTGAATTCTTTCCCTGCAGGGCATATAAGGCAAAGGGTAATAACATATCCCTATTCTTTTACCTTCTCCTGCTAAACCCCCTTCTCAACATTTGTTTGACGAGTTTGGTTGGAATCTCTCCACCAAACCATTTGATTGTGGATGGTAGTGCTCGAAGGGTTTCACGTGAACGAATGCCAAAAGGCATCCCCAGACCTGGGCCCAAATATTTGTATACAAAAATTGGACCCTCGGGTCAGTTCAACACCTCTCTTTGGGAATCCCACTTCACAAAACAATTTTACTAGCTCTAAAGCTATTGGTTTTGCCCAAGAGAAGAAAAGAACATTCATCAATTGGTATGGACCCAGGGAAAACCGTGTTGAATCCTGATTTTTACCACTAATCTAGGATAGTATTGGAAAACCTCGGGGGCGCTTTTGACTAAATGGGCCTACAATATCCATGGCAATGCGGACCAATTGGGGTCTGTGATGATTGGCATGGGGATCAATGGCTCCCACCGTGTGGGTGAGCCGCTATGTAACTCGCTGACACGCTGGACACGCAGCACAAAAACTGGGCAGTTTCTTTGAAGATACCTGGCCAGTAGTAAAAACGCACAAGTATTTGATTCCAGCGTTCCTTGCCCATACCTTTATGACCTCCCACTGGAGGATCATGTGCTAGTCTAAGTACAGCCCTTTGAAAGTTGTGGGTACACCAATTGTTTACGTTATGGCACCATTTCTGGGGTCCTGACTCTCTCTATATAATATGTCATTATCTAGTCTGAATCTGGGCAATCTTCCCTGACCTCCTGAGCATACTTAAAAGCTCGGGTGAGAGCTTGATCAGCTCGCTGCTCTTGTGGAAAAGTTAGGAAAACTTTGCCACCAACTCAGCTGGCACCCAGGGTAAACTTTGACCAGCTAACATCTCAGCCCTACCCTGTGCTCTACAAAGTCTCTCACGCCTCTTTTGTGCTTTCAACTTTCTTACTTACCAGATGATGGGGTTATTAAATCATCATGAGAGGGTAAGTATTCTAATAACTCTGCCTGCTCCCCCTCCTCCTTCTGCTGGCTCTCTAACTTAGCCTGCGAGCGGGTGGATACAAGGCTCCTCTTATTACCCATAGTTTGGCCTTCTGGAAGCTTAACCATCTGTTTAGCTAGGGGGACTGAGGACTTCCAAAGAAAGGCCCGGGAGCTATTTCCATTATTAAACCTTCTCCCTCCTTCTTTCCTAGCCCTTTTCACTAGTTCCTGCTTAAATCTTGGCCGTCCTTTCCTAGAAACCAAATCAAAGGGTAGCCTAGGCACCACTGCTAATAGGACTTCCTCTTGTTCCCCCAGGCACTTAACCTTAAGCCTATAGGTGGGATATGATGTTGCAGCACCATGAATGCATCTGATGTGAACTTGGCTTTCAGGGGTTCTAGGCACAAATCTTTCTTGGGCCTCTATCCTCTTCCAAAGACTTTTTGACATCATACTCTGGTCTGCCCCAGAGTCTAATAATGCATTTGTGGTAATTCCCTGCACATCAACCATCAAAAGAAATCCTTCCTTGGGCTGTTTTAAATCCAGACCCATTAAACTAGTGTGTGTCTGGCATCTCTTCTCTAAATGTCCCAATTTTCCACACTTGAAACATTTCTTTCTATTCCACTGTGTCATCTGGTTTGATACCAGTACATTCATTTTCAGAAACATTCTTAATTATTCTTTTCTGATACAGCACATTAGCCTCAGCATCCATCTTTAGAGGGCCACCCATTCTATGGCAAGCCTGCGTGGCTTCCAAGAATCTCTCTGCTAGCATGGTTGCCTCTCCAAGATTTTGGCAATGTTGCTGTATAAGAAAAACATTCAAATCTTTAGGTACCCCAAGCATAAATTGTTCCAGCATTATAATATCTAATAACATTTCTACTGTCTTTTGCTCAGGCTCCAACCATTTTACAGCTAGACTTCTAATTTCTCTGACTCAGAGCCCTGGGTGTCTCACCCACTTTCAATGTAACAGCTCTAAACATTCGCCTATACTCTGAAACAGACAACCCTAGGCGATCTCTATAGCTGCCTTTACCTCCTTATAATTCTCAAAGCCTGGGCTGCTGGCATCGCTCTGTAGGATGCAAGTGCCTCTCCAGTTAATGAGGCTGCCAGCCTTATGCCCACTGGGTCTCTGGCCATGCTAAAGCCTGTGCTACTCTTTCAAAAGACTCTAGAAAATCATCAACATTATCATCTGGAGTTAATTTCCCAAAATTAAATGCCCCAATCCCTTGATTGAGTCCCACACTGTCCACATGTGGTTTGTACCAGTACTACTAACTGCTGGTCTTGCATCTGTTCCATTTTGGCTCTGCCAGCTGAACTAGAGCTTGAACCAGATCAAGCACTGGTTTCTGCTGTCCATTAAGGCCTTCATAGCAGTGTCCTGGGCCTGCTGTGATAGCTCCTGCTGCTTGCTAAATTGGGCTGCCATCCACTGAGCCATCTCCCTCGGATCCATCTTGACCCCTGCAAGAAATAAAGAAAAAAAAAAAACCCAAAGTGCAGCACCTTCCAACCAGGTGTGGGTTTTTTTTTTCAACTTTTTTTTTTCAATTACCCCCTGTGCTTACACACATCCACCACTAGACATGCCCAGGTACATATTACCTTGTCTCAGTGATGAATCCAGCTTTGCACAGGGTCTTTTCATCTGGGACAGCTTCCTGGAACAACCAATTCTCCTCCAAAGTGCAGATGAGGGAAAAAAACATCTTCTTTCAGCTTCAAACTTGAATTTTATTTGTAATCCACAGCAAATAAATCCTCTTGGTGCAAAAAGCAATCCGAAAAACTACGCCATTTGTCAGACGGCTGCCTAGGGTGAGAACTTACACAATCTTGATGATGCATATATTCATATGATTCTTGCAAGGTATTGTGGCTAATGTAGTTCTTTCACTCCAAACACAGCTGAAGTCAATAATTGAGTAGTGAAACCAGTGATAAGGCCAATAAAATACTTCTTTTATTGATGGGGGTTTAATTCACCCAGCACAAGTATGCTTGTTAGCAATATAAATGAGGTTACTTGCTTGCAGTGTTTAAATGGATAACATAAAGTCACAAAGCAAATCAGAAAACAACCTTCAGCTTGTCAGGCAATTAGCTAATGATTTCTTAGCAAATAATTACCAAATAAAAAGGCACAATGAAATGAATAAACTTTGCTTGTTAGGTTAACTTCTGCTTATTTTCCACGCAGATCCCAGCAGTGATTCTCCCTTGCTCACACACACAATCAGGTGCAGCTTTAAATTACTATCAATTGACCAGCTGAAACCCTTTAGCTGGCTGGCTGCTTACTGTGTGAACCCAAATCCTGCTTTAAGAGCTGTTTGCAGTGGAAAATAAAGAACAAAGTTAGGTTCTTTGTGATGGCTGATGTGTTTGCTACAGAAAGCTAGCAATAGCATTTAGATAGAGAACAGTCCATGTAATGAATAGTTTCATCTGCTGTATCGCCCCCTTCATCAATCAGCATAGGGTCACTATCATACATTGGCACAGGACGAGTCTTTCATTAAGGCACTATCATGAGAATGCTTATTCCCTTGCTGCCATTCACTATTAATAGATAGGGTCTGGATCAGTGTTCATACCTGAGCCTCTCCTGCTATCATAATTCCTCTCTGTATAGCCTGGCCAGTATGTAATCCAGTTTGATGTCCAGCCTTCCAATCTTGATCCTGGACACTGGATCTTTCCTCACATACCTTCTGGCATAGGTCTGAAAGTCCCTTCCATGTGCAGTCTTCTCTCTCCCTAGGTAGCCACTGGTGATTCCTATCTCTGCCATTCCATTCCTCTGGCTGACTCCAGTCCAAGGGACTCTGCTGGCATTGGAATACCTCCCAGTATAGGTACTGCCTTGGAATCTCCCAGACCTTCCATGGCCGTTCTTCTCTTCCTTCCAGCGAGTTTCCTTCTCTCTCTATTCCGCTTGGCTTGGCTTCTGTTTCTCCAAGTGATGTTGGTGCTTGTAGCCGTTGCTGTATCTTTTTCCTGAAGCTGGGCTGGAGCTTGTAGCCTTGCTGTCGCTCCCCCTGAAGCTGTCTTCTGTAGAATAAGCTCTATTCTTATTCTGTTCTAATGTGTGCTCCTCCCTAACACAGCGCAGCTGTGTTGAATCAGGCCCTGCCCTTTGAGATGAGTGCTTAGGGATTACCTCATAGCTCTCTTGATTGCACACACGTTTTCTCACTTCAGCCCCTCTCATGGATGCTGGAAACCTGGTGCATTCTGGGACTGGTAGTCTTTTATGTGAAAACTCTGCTTTCTTACTTCTACCAGAACTGACAGGTTGCTTGTTCAGAGTCACATCATCTTTTCTATAGCTCCTACCTGAGCTATGATAAGCTTCCTTATCACAAGATGCACGTAGAATTGCTTGGCTCCAGGCATCTGATCTGGAGCTCTGGGTACAAGATAAACTGGGAAATATTCCTTGTACTGGTGAGAACCTGTTTGGTAAAGATTGGCAGGAAAAGGCCAATGAATTGGATGCTGACAACTCCACCTTGGATAGATTGTCCAAGTCCACAGCTGATCCTGCAAGAATGGTTTCTTAAAAGATTTCTTTCTTTTCTAAAAAGAAAAAGTATTATCCTGCTTATTCTCAGCAGGGACGTTCTGCAGGTCAGCTTGTCAGGAAAGGTCAGCAAACAAAGAAAAGCAAAGACTGCTAAGCCTCAGCCATCCCAGCAATCTCAGCCTCCACAAGGCCTTTGACTTTCATCTAGAGAACTTAGCCTTCCTGGCTCTCATTGGACCAGAGCCTTCCACCATTCCAGGGAAGGTTGTGTCACTTTGCCCCCAGATGGGGGCAAATAACAGCAGAGCATTGGACACTCTCCATCATAAAAGAGGGGTACAAGCTTAATTTTTCAAGCATGCCCCCTTCCACAATGATAAGGCAGTTCAATTCTCCGACCTCTCTCATCAACCTGTTAGGTCAGCAGGAGGTCACTATGCTTCTTGCCCAAGGGGCAATAGAAGAAGTACCCATCAATCAGCAGGGTACGGGGTTTTACTCCCCCTATTTCCTTATCCCAAAGAAAACAGGGGGATACAGACCTATCTTGGACCTCAGAGAATTGAACAAATTCCTGGTCAAAAAGAAATTCAAGATGCTTTCTCTTGGAACTCTGCTGCCATACCTTCAGAGTCAGGATTGGCTTTGTTCTCTAGATCTCAAGGATGCGTACACCCATGTTCTCATCCATCCAACTCACAGAAAGTTCCTTCGGTTCCTTTTTCAAGAAAAGCACTACCAATACAGGGTGCTTCCATTCGGCCTGGCCTCAGCACCAAGGGTGTTCACGAAATGCATGGCTGTGGTAGCAGCATTTCTCCGCACTCTAGGGATATTCGTCTTCCCCTACTTAGACGACTGGCTCATTCGAGCCCCAACAGGTCAGAGGCCAGGACTTCTCTATCCTGCACAATGCGTATCCTTCAGTATTTGGGTCTGATAATAAACATCCCAAAATCCAGTCTAACTCCCACTCAGTCTTTAGAGTTCATAGGAGCTTTGCTGGATACCAGAAAAGGCAAGGACCTATCTCCCCAGGGCCGTTGCCTTCGCATGGTGCAGTTAGCTTCTCAGGCAGTGCTAAAGCCTCATCTCACTGCCCGAAAATGCTACAACTACTAGGCCACATGGCATCTACTGTGCATGTGGTTCCCTATGCTCGCCTTCATATGAGGTAGCCCAGTGGACTTTAATCCACTCAATGGACCCAGGCATCAGGATGCCTGTCAGACAAAATAGCAAACACAGGTCGCCTTATTTGTCCCTCCAGTGGTAGAAGTCCACTCAAAACCTGCTGCTGGGGTCCCCATTTCAACAACCCGTTACCCCAGGCAAACTCTCACAACAGATGCTTCTCCGATGGGTTGGGGAGCTCATCTGCAAGACCTCTCCATCCAAGGCACCTGGTCTCCACAGGAGACTCATCTACACATTAATCTCTTGGAGCTCAGAGCAATCTTCCTTGCTCTTCGAGTGTTCCATACCCTGCTCAGCTACAAGACAGTCCTCATTCATACAGACAATCAAGTAGCCATGTTCTACGTGAACAAGCAGGGGGGAACAGGCTCTCTGTCGCTTTGCAACGAAGCTTTGCGACTATGGGCCCTCGCCAGAGAGCATCAGATTCATCTCCTGGCAGTGTATCTTCCAGGCATACAAAACTCTAGGGCAGACAGACACAGTCAAGTTCTGCTTCCACACGAGTGGTCCCTACATATGGACCTGGTATCCAAGATTTTTCAAATTTGGGGAACCCCGGACATAGACCTCTTTGCCAGGGCCGGATTTACCTTGAGTGAGGCCCTACGCCAACAAAAATTGTGGGCCCCCAGCAGGGGCGGCCCAAGGGGGGTGCGGGGCCTCATTTGCATAAGGGGCCTCATTTGCATAAATATTTGCATAATGTTACCATATACTAACTTTTAGTAAACGTGCCTCTTAATGAGTGTATGGATAAAGAAAGACTCAAAGATTTCTACATTACTATAATCCAGTGCCAACTGCCAGACACATTAGGAACTACTACAAACACTGCCCATTTAGAACCCATAGTAAACCCGCCGTATCCTAACAGCACTACCAGGACTCACAAAGCACCATACTCTACCAATCAAAAAGGCAACACTGCAAATATTAAACCAATACATTTCAGAGAACAACAATACAGGACCTACTGGGGAAAGAGAACAAGTGGCAATGTCAAATAGGGAATTATATAAACAGAACACCTCAGCTCAGTTACACATGCAGAACATAGACCATCACCAAACAAGTAATCACAATTTAGAAACAGGAAGACAATAATTAAACTGGGAATCCCAAAAGCCAAACTTGGAATGTACAACACTGTAGAAATAAAACTATACATTAATTTGCTCTTGTACTAAACATAGCGCAGACGTTAATGATGCACATTTACCAGAGCTGACATATTTCAATTAATAAATTCAAAATAAAGAGATATTTTTCTACCTTTTGTGCATTTTTTTCAGCTACAATTGCTCCAGCCACTTTCTTCTGGTTCCTTCGTGTCTTCTGCTAACTCTCCATCGTCTGCTGTCCATTTGTCCTTTCTTCTCTCTTCTAGATTTTTTTCCATTCTCTCTCTACATCTGCTTTAACATACTAATCTATCTCCTTTTGCTCTTTCCTCATTCCTATTTCATCCACTCAAATTTTACCCCTCCATCCTCAATCCCCACTTACTCTCCCAATACCCGGCCCATAGTAGATTTTTTATCCCTCCCACACAAAATATTTTTCCCTTCTCCATTTTACTCTTCCAGCCCCATCCCATTCTAATCCTCCCCCAACATCAGCTCCTTCTAGTTCCAGCCTCACCCAGCATTCCATTCCCTTCTAGTCCCTGCATCAGCCCATTTCCAGTCCTAGCCATCCATCAGCCCATTTCCAGTCCTAGCAACCCCCCAACCCAATACCAGTCCTAGCCCCCCATCAACCCACTTACAGTCCTTTAACCCCATTCACCCCATTTTCAGTTAAGCCCCCCCTATAACCCATTACCAGTCCTAACCCCCATCAGCCCACTTCCAGTCCTAACCCCATCAACCCATTTCCAGTCAGCCCCCCATAGCCCATTGCCAGTCCTACCCCCCCCATCAGCCCACAGCCCATTACCAATCCTAACCCCATCATCCCACCTCCAGTTTTAACCCCCCAGCCCATTTCCAGTCCTAGCCCCCCATAGCCCATTACCAGACAACCCCCATCAGCCCACAGATCATTACCAGTCCTAACCCCCCCAAAGCCCATTACCAGTTCTAAACCCCCCCCACCAGCCCATTACCAGTCCTAACCCCATCAGCCCACCTCCAGTCTTAACCCCCCAGCCCATTTCCAGTCCTAGCCCCCCCATAGCCCATTACCAGACAGCCCCCATCAGCCCACAGCCCAGTACCAGTCTTAACCCCCCCAAAGCCCATTGCCAGTTCTAAGCCCCCCCAACAGCCCACAGCCCATTACCAGTCCTAACCCCATCAGCCCACCTCCAGTCTTCTCCCCCCCATCCCATTTCCAGTCCCAGCCCCCCCAATAGCCCATTACCAGTCCTACCCCCCCCCATAGCCCATTACCAGCCCTACCCCCCAGCCCATTTCCAGCCCCAGCCCCCCCAATAGCCCATTACCAGTCCTACCCCCCCATAGCCCATTACCAGTCCTACCCCCCCCCATCGCCCATTACCCGCCCTACCCCCCCAGCCAATTTCCTGCCCCACCCCCCCAGCCCTTTTCCAGCCCCAGCCCCCCCAATAGCCCATTACCAGTCCTACCCCCCCCATAGCCCATTACCAGCCCTACCCCCCCCAGCCCATTACCACCCCCAGCCCCCCCAATAGCCCATTACCAGTCCTACCCCCCCCCAATAGCCCATTACCAGTCCTACCCCCCCCCATAGCCCATTACCAGTCCTACCCCCCCCCCCCGGCCGAAAGTAAAATTTATTTTAAATAAAAAACCTGGTGGATGTGGCCGCGGGGCCCCTCTGCTGCCGCGGCAAGCACCGACTGACCCGCGGGGGCCCCGTCTACAAGCTGAAAGCCGTCGGGTCGGGTCGGTCGTTCGTTCCTCCCTCCCTCCCTCCGTGCAGGCTGCAGGCTGTGAGAGACACGAAGAGAGAGCGTCTCCTCGCGTCTCTGTTAAGCCTGCAGGGGGCTGATGGGAAATTTCCCATCAGCCCCTGCGGCTTATCAGAGACGCGAGGAGACACTCTCCTTTCGCGTCTCTCACAGCCTGCAGCCCGCACGGAGGGAGGGAGGGAGGGAGGAACGACCCGACCCGACCCGACGGCTTCAGCTTGTAGACGGGGCCCCCGCGCGGCAGCAGAGGGGGCCCCGCGGCGGCAGCCACCAGGTTTTTTTTTTAGATTGTATTTAAAAAAAAATGACTTGTTCTTTTTTTGTGGGCCCCTGCCGGCTGTGGGCCCTACGCCATGGCGTATAGGTAAATCCGGCCCTGCTCTTTGCAAGTCCGTGGAATGCCAAACTTCCCCGGTTCTGTTCCAGAATTCCGGCTCAGGGGGCTCAGGCCAGGGATGCTTTCCTCCTTTACTGGGGTCAAGACTTCCTGTATGCCTTTCCACCCATTCCCCTAATTCCCAAAACCCTGTTCAAACTTCAGAGAGACAGAGGCCGCATGATTCTCATAGCTCCACATTGGCCACAGCAAATATGGTACCCTCTGCTTCTACATCTCTCTCAAGCTCCCTCTCTGGAGTTAGGGTCTGCTCCAGATCTCCTGTCTCAGAAGGACAGAATGTTATGGCATCCCAATCCCCAGTCTCTGCATCTCAGGGCTTGGTTGCTGAAGGCCTAGATCTCCATGATCTTAACCTCCCTCAGCAAAAATGGATATCCTTTATGCTTCCAGGAGCCTTCCACAAGACGCTCTTATGCTTTCAAGTGGAAAAGGTTTACCATATGGTGTTCGCAGAAGGGTCTTAACCCCATTGCCATACCTCTGGAATCATTACTGGAGTACCTCCTTCATTTATCCAATGCAGGACTTAAGACTAACTCAGTGAGGGTCCATTTGAGTGCTATTGCAGCTTCCTTCAAGCCTCTAAATGGACAACCTATTTCCTCCCATCCTCTTATATCAAGATTTATGAGAGGCCTTCTGCTAACTAAGCCTCCCATTAAGCCACCTCCTGTGGCCATGGGACTTAAATTTGGTTCTTGTTCAGCTCATGAAGCCACCTTTCGAACCCTTAGCTACTACCTCCTTGAAATTCCTTTCTTGGCAGGTTATCTTTCTCGTTGCAATCACATCAGCACGTCGCATCAGTGAGTTGCAAGCGCTAGTAGCTGATCCACCTTATACAAGGTTCCATCATGACAAGGTAGTCCTTAGGACTCATCCACTTTTTATGCCAAAGGTGGTCTCGCCTTTTCATCTGAACCAAGCGGTCTACCTACCTTGTGTTTTTTCCAGGGCCTCATGCATCAAATGCAGAGAGGAATCTTCATACCTTGGACTGTAAAAGAGCTTTAGCTTTTTACTTACAAAGAACAGAGCAACATAGAAAGTCTCTCAACTCTTTGTTGCTTTTGATCCTTCTCATTTGGGACTTCCAGTCTCCAAGAGAAACACTGTCTTACTGGATTGCTCAGTGTATTTTCCTTCGCCTATCAGAGTAAGAACCTTTCTCTGGAGGGCCATGTCACAGCTCACAATGTGAGAGCCATGGCAGCTTCAGTGGCTCATCTGCACTCTGTGTCTATCGCCTACATCTGTCGAGCAGCCACCTGGCCTCGGTTCATACCTTCACAGACCCATTACTGCTTGGACAAGAAATCCCGCCGGGATGCCTTGTTTGGTCAGGCTGTTCTTCAACACCTGTTCCATACCTAAATCAACTCCTACCCGCCATCCCTGTTTGATGCCAGAGAACCATGGGGGGAAGTAGAGGCCCTTCTCAGGGACGCACAACTTCTGGGTTTCTCCCTGGCATCTAAATCTTGGGAGTCCCCATATGTGATGACTACATTCCTGCTTGTTCCTGGAGATAGCATAGTTACTCACCTGTAACAGATGATCTCCGGGAACAGCAGGAATTTAGTCCTCACAACCCACCCACCTCCCCTAGGAGTTGTATCTCTCTATCTATCTCTTTCCCTTTCCCTTTCCCTCTCTTTCTCTCAGCTTTAAAACTCAGCTGGAGAGAGGCAGTTGGGAAAGGCGGGAAGGCAGCACGCAGGTGCTGTGGGATGCTTCCAAAAGCTTTCTAATTGGACGCTGGGGAGCGTTCCCGCGCAGGCTCCATCGGTACCGACGATACCCATATGTGAGGACTAAATTCCTGCTGTTCCCGGAGATCACCTTTTACAGGTGAGTAACTATGCTCTATACGTGCAGAGTCAACTTGGAATTCAGTGGGGAAGTAAATTAATAGTAGCTTGGAGAGGGGGGGTCTTAGGCTGGGAGGGCCCTTCCAATAAATATGGGAAGAAGATGTACTCAATGTGTTACGGAGAATAAAACTGGGGTGAGAATAATTTCATGGAACATATGCGGTCTAGCGAGCCCCTTTAAAAGGAACAAAGTTTTATGGGCATTGGGGCGACATAAGGGGGATATCATATTGTTGCAGGAAACTCATCAAGCCATAGTGGACTTGGTTAGATTAAAGAAGGGTGGGATAGAGCAAAGCTACGGGGCATCAGCGTTAGGGAAAAAAGGGGGGTTGCAATATTAATTAAGAGAGGGATAGGATTTAAAGTGGAACAGATGGTGGCAGACCCAAAAAGTTGGTTTGTATTAATACAGGGAGATATAAGGGGACGGAAGTTGCTAGTGGATATTGTGTATGCTCCAAATGTGCCTGACCCAAGCTTTTTCGCCATAATAGCCGCGGGAAATTGATGCACTGGCCCGAAATCCCCAATAATTCTGGGGGGGTGACCTGGATGGAGTTCTTGACCCTAGCATAGATGTGTTGGAGAGCATGGGGGTACCCGTCTTGGACTGCATGACATTTGAGGAGGTTTTGTCAACGGTGTCAACTTATAGATGTATGGAGATCCTCCACCCAACAGAGAGAGACTATATACACATCGGTCCAAGGCACAAGTGCAAGACTTGATTCTACCCTAGTTTCTGAGGAGCTATTCCAGCAATGACTGATTGCGGTACTTGGACCCTATGAAATCTCGGACCACGCTCTAGTATGGACGGATTGGGAATGTGGGCAACTAGGTGGTAGTAGAGGGCTGTGGTTTCTGCCGCTGGACCTATGTCAAGATAATAATTTTAAAGGTTATTTTATAGACGGGTGGAAGGAGTATGAAGATTATAATAGGGTCCATAAAGGAGAGCCAGAGTTGTTTTGGGAAGCATCAAAAGCGGTATTGCGGGGTGACATAATAGCTTATAGTAGCCACCGGAGGTGTATGATGGCAGCTAGGATTCTAAGATTGGAAAAACAGATTTGCAGATAATGCCGGCTCCTGGCTAGCTGTCCCACTACAGCTAATAGAGCTCAGTTGCTGGCAACCCAAGCAGCATTAAATACTTTATTACATCAGAGAGCTAAAAAGTTGCTAGTTTATTATAAATATCAACTGTACCAATATGGAGATAAAGCAGGGAGGCTACTAGCTCGCTGTCTTGCATGACGTCAGGGATACAGATTTGTACCACTTTTAAGGGATGAGGTGGGGGAAACACATAAGAACATAAGATATGCCATACTGGGTCAGACCAAGGTCCATCAAGCCCAGTATCCTGTTTCCAACAGTGGCCATCTAGGTCATACGTACCTAGCAGTTTCCCCAAAAGACACAGGTTCCGCAATGCTTGTACTGGGTCAAGCATTGATATCCTGGGTCCCTTCTTAATAATGGTTTATGGACCTTTCCAAAAGGAACTTGTCCAAACCTTTTTTAAACCCAGCTACATTAACAGCCTTTACTACATCTCCGGTAACAAATTCAAGAATTTGATTACACGTTGAGTGAAAAAATATTTTCTTTTATTAGTCTTAAATAGTTTACCCTGTAGCTTCATTGCATGTCCCCTAGTCTTTCTATATTCTGATAATGTAAACAATCGATCTACGTTTACCCGTTCCACTCCGTTCATTAATTTATAGACTTCTATCATATCTCCCCTCAGCCGTCTCTTTTCCAGGTTAAAGAGCCCTAACCATTTTAGCCTTTCTTCATAGGAGTATCCTTCCATCCCCTTTACCATTTTGGTGGCTCTTCTCTGAACCCTTTCTAATAGCTCTATATCCTTTTTAAGATAACGGCGACCAGAATTGCACACAATATTCAAGGTGCGGTCTCACCATGGAACGATATAGAGGCATTATAATATCTTTTGTTTTATTTTCCATTCCTTTCCTTATCATACCTAGCATTCTATTTGCTCTCTTGGCTGCCGCTGCACACTGGGCTGAGGGTTTTAACATATTATCCACAATGACGCCTAAATCTTTTTCCTGGGTGGTGGTTTCTAATATGGAACCTTGCATTGTGTAACCATAGTTTGGGTTTGTTCTTCCCTAGGTGCATAACTTTGCACTTGTCCACATTAAATTTCATCTGCCATTTTGATGCCCAGTCTTCCAATTTATCAAGATCCTCGTGCAATTTTCCACAATCCTCTTGGGTTTTAACAACTTTAAATAGTTTTGTGTCATCTGCAAATTTGATAACCTCACTCGTTATTCCACTTTCCAGGTCATTTATGAATATGTCAAAAAGCAGCGGACCCAGCTCAGATCCCTGGGGTACACACCTATTTACCTTTCTCCATTGGGAAAATTGGCCATTTAGCCCAACCCTCTGCTTTCTATCTTTTAACCAGTTCTTGATCCACAGTAGTACACTGCCTCCTATCCCATGACTCTTTAGTTTTGCCAAACGTCTCTGATAAGGGACCTTATCAAAGGCTTTCTGAAAGTCCAGATACACTATATCAACCGACTCACCTTTGTCCACCTGTTTATTCACACTTTCAAAAAAACATAACAGATTAGTAAGACAAGATCTCCTTGTCTAAAGCCATGTTTGGCTGTCTCCCATTAGGCCATGACTATCTACATGCTGAGTAATTGTATTCTTTATGATGGTTTCTACCATTTTTCCCGGTACTGACGTGAGGCTCACCGGTCTGTAGTTTCCCGGATCACCCCTGAAGCCCTTTTTAAAAATTGGTGTTACATTGGTTGATCCTCCAATCTTCAGGTATTAGAGATGATTTTAATGATAGTTCACAGATTACTAATAGCAGGTCTGCAATCTCATATTTCAGTTCTGTCAACACCCTTGGATGTATACCATCCGGCCCAGGTGATTTGCTACTCTTCAGTTTATCTAATAGTTGTAATACATCTTCCCGATGTATCGATATTTCCTTCAATTCTTCCGCACCTTTAAATACTTCAGTCATGGGTAACATCCCTACATCTTCCTCAGTAAAGACCGAAGCAAAGAATTAATTCAGTCTCTCCGCTATCGCCTTGTCACCTCTTAGTGCCCCTTTAACTCCTCTATCATCTAATGGACCAACTGACTCTCTCACAGGTTTTTTGCTACGAATGTACTTGAAAAAATCTTTATTTTGCGTTTTTGCTTCCACAGCTAGCTTCTTCTCAAATTCTCCCTTTGCTTGCTTTATCAATGCCTTGCATTTGATTTGCCAGTGCTTGTGCTGTTTCCAGGTTTTGTTGTTTGGCTCTTTTTTCCATTTCCTGAAAGATGCTTTTTTGGCAACAACAGCCTCTCTGACCTCACCTTTAAACCATGCTGGCAGTTTTTTGGACTTCCTTCCACTTTTCTTAAAGCGTGGAATACAGCTGGTCTGGGCTGCCAAGATAGTATTTTTCAACAACACCCAAGCTTGATGTAAGTCTTTAACCTTTGCAACTGCTCCTTTTAGTTCTTTCTTAACTATTTTCCTCATTTTATCATAATCTCCCTTTTGAAAGTTAAAAGGTAGTACTGTGGATTTCCTTACTATCCCTCCTCCAATAATTAAATCAAAGGCGATCATGCTATGATCACTATTGCCAAGTGGCCCCAACACCCTTATCTCTTGCACTAGATCTGGTGTTCCACTAAGGACTAGGTCTAATATGGCTTCCCCTCTGGTCGGTTCATGAACAGCTGCTCCAAGAAGCAGTCATTTATGTCATCTAGGAACGTTATCTCCCTAGCATGTCCTGCCGTGACACTGACCCAGTCGATACCGGGGTAATTTAAATCACCCATTATTATTACTGCGCTGTAACTTTTGTTAGCTTCCTTGATTTCTTTGAGCATTTCATCATCCATTTGTTCATTCTGGCCCGGTGGTCGATAGTACACCCCCACTGCAATTGCCTTCTCCTTTTTACATGGAATTTCAATCCACAGAGATTCTACAGCAAATTTTGTTTCCTGCAAAACTTTAATCCTTTCTGGCTCAATGCCCTCTTTAACATTGAGCGCAACACATAGTGTGGCTTTCGGGAAAATTTTTGTAAATTATTATCGTAAATTGTATGCAAGTGAAGATGCCCCACTTTCTAGGATAAGGACGTTTCTGGCTGAGGTGGATTTACCACATCTTATGCAAGAGCAACAGTGGTCTTTAGCAGAACCAATAACAATAGAGGAGGTTCAAAGGGGCATTGAAAAAGCAGCAACGTGACGAGCCCCTGGATTGGATGGATATTTATTTTATTTATTTACAGTTTCTTCTATACCGCACTATTCGACATCAGCGCGGTTTACATGGAACAGAAAAATCAGAACATGTACATAGTTCTGTGTTTACAAATAACAGGTCAGTAAAACTTGGGTAACAGGGGAGAATATGTATATATAGGGCTGAATATTATAAATTGCTGACAACACAGGTTACTCCTGTGTTAGTAGTTCTGTTTAATATGTGGTTGGATACGGGAGTTTTCAAGTATAATAGTAATACAGCCCATATTGTGGTCCTATCAAAACCGGGTAAAGACACGACAGAGGTGGGCTCATATCGACCAATTTCACTAATTAATTATGACCTCAAATTGTTTGCAAAGATTTTAGCGGATCGCTTAGCTATGTATCTTCCCAGTCTATTGTATGCATGCCAGATGGGGTTTGTGCAGGGGTGTTACCCCACTAAAAATGTACGAAGAATATTAGGGGTCTTGGAGTGGGTCCAGAAACAAGGTGCCCCCTCCTTGCTGGTCAGTTTTGACGCCGAAAAAGCCTTTGACAGGGTGGGGTGGGCATACTTGTTTGAGACTTTGGATGCATATGGCTTGCGAGCGAGGTCCATACAAGGAGTTTGAGGTTTATATCAGACACTGGAGGTGGTAGTTGAGGTGAATGGGTTGGTCACATCTAGTTTTGAAATTACACGGGGGACGAGGCAGGGATGTCTGCTGTCCCTGTTGTTGTTCGTGCTCTCTTTAGACCCATTATTATGAATGATCTATACTCGAGATGATATACAGGGGGTGAAGGTGGGATCCTGTACATTCAAGGTCTCGGCTGTTGCAGATAACTTATTGGTCATGTTATTGGAGCCCTGAGATTCTTTGCCTAGGCTTTTGGAGGTGATAGCAAAGTACGGAGTGATAGCTGGTTTGAAGATGAATGTGACCAAGTCTGAAGCTCTAGATATTATGGGAGGGTTGCACGAGGACTGGGGTGGATCGTTTCCCTTACGCTGGGCAAAGGATACATTTAAATACTTAGGAATATGGTTACCACAAGACCCGAAAAGACTATATCATCAAAATATCCGCCCTCTACTGCAAGGAATTCAGAGTAAACTCAGAGACTGGACACCATTGCCCCTTTCCCTTATGGGTAGGGTGGCTGCCTTTAAAATGATACTTTTGGAGACTTCCGGTGGCAATGAGCTGGTAGGACGTGAGTTTGGCCAGCTCCGGGGGCTACCCCAATATTCGGCAAAATAACCCCGTTCAGCGGTAATCTACGATCCACAGCGTTTTCTGCGTCGACCCGCGGGCAGTATACCGGAGCGGCGTTCAAGTGCTGAGCACCGCGGCGAGGCTCTATGGCTTCTAAGCTCACTCGCAAGGAGAAGGGCAAGCCGCCGGAGGGAAAGATGGCGGAAGACGCGCCAGCGAGCCCTACAGCAGGCCTACCACAGCTCACGGTGGCTGAAGTGAGTGCGGCTGTGGTGGCTGCCCTAGATGACCGCTTTAGGTCCTTGGCGGAACAAATCTCGCAGGTCAGTCGGAGCGTTGGGGAATTCACGAACCGCATGGACCAGGTGGAGACAAGGGTCTCCGATATCGAGGACTCCCAGCGCACATTACAGGAGCGTGTGACGGCCCTGGAGGCTTGGTTCGGCAACAGCATGACAAAATTGACGACCTCGAGAATCGAGGTCGTCGTAAGAACTTAAGATTTGTCGGCATCCCTGAGAGTGTGGGGGACCGTGCGCTTGCGGGACATTTAGTTTCCTGGATCACCCAGACCTTTTCTGAGACTGTTGCTGGCCCGATAAAACTGGAAAGGGTGCACAGACTGGGCCTGCGGCGGGAAGGAGCCCGGCGGCCACGTGCAGTCATCGCGCGGTTCTTGGAGTTCAGGCAGAAGGAGGAGGTTCTGCGGGCGGCCCGCTCTCGGCGGAGGGTCTCTGGTGGTGAGGACCCGATCTTGGTATTTCAAGATTATTCTGCACTTGTGAGTCAGCAGCAGCGGGCCTTCTCACCTATTTGTGGGCAGCTGGCAAACCGAGATGTACGCTTTGCGCTTTTATACCCTGCCAAACTCCGCGTGGAACATCAAGGTGGAGTGCGGTTCCTGGCCACTCCGGAGGAGGCCCGGACATTCCTGGAACAGCTCGGTGGAGGTGCACCCCCATGAAGTTGGGTAGTTGAGCTGCTGGGGTGCTGATTTTGGATTTTGGATTGCCTGCGGGCAGATGGTGTGGGTGGCGGGTGTTTCTGAGGCCATCTGTATTTCTGCAACTTATGCTGACATCACTGATATTGCTAATGACCGCTGTCTCAATCTTCACTATTATTATTATTATGCTCTATGTTCCTTCATCCTTGTTGGAATATGCCCTCTCCCCGGGGATTTGTATTTGACCTGGGGCTGAGTAATGGTGGTGGATTGTCTTGTCTCTGCCACGATGTTTCTTAACTCTTTTGCTTTTGTCTTTTACTTTTTCGTTATTCTTCTTCACTCTCTCTGCTGTAGGGAGGGGGAGGTCGAGGGGCTGGGATTGGATTAGTGCTAACCCTCTTTCCGAGTGGTGGACGGCACTCTCCGGGGGGTGGCATGGCCGTTTTGAGTTGGCTGTTCCCCGGGGGTGATACAGTCGGCCTGCTGGGACCGACGTGACGGCCTCTGGACCCCCATCTTCCATGTGGTGGGCCTCGATGCCGATGTCGGTCTTGGCTGCCATGCCCCTCCCGCCTACCGGGGGGTGGGAACAAATGGGGTGAACTGGCTGTTCTTGTTATAATGTGGACTGCTTGCTGTTCGCTGTTTACTGCTGGTTGGAGTCTGCTTTTTGCTTGTTTTCTTTTCTTCCCTTCACTGGGGTCTGTTCTTACTGTTCCTGGTGGGGGTGGGCTAGTCTCTCTCCTTCTGTTATCGTCTCTTGCCTTGGTGCACGGGAGGGGGGCTTGGGGACTGCTGTTTCTAGGTGGGGGGAGTGAGAGGGGTTTTTGGCATCAGGTGGGGTGACCCTGAATGCCACTGGAATGGGCTCTTGGGTGGACGGGGGCCCGGTGGGGCCGTTGAGGGTGATGTGGGGGGGTGGGGAGGGGCGGGTGGGGGGGCAGGGCTGGGTCGTGGTTGGCTGGGGGGGCTGGGGGGGCGGGGAGGTGGTTCCACTGCTGCTCAATTTAGTGGGAGAGGTGGGAGCCCTAGGCTGGGGGGGCTGCTGCTTCGCTACAGGAGAATTTTTCCTGCTAAGTTTGCACAGATGGTTGTTTGACTATGGGTAAGCGAGTGCAGCTGGCTTCTTGGAATGTATGCGGTTTGGGCTCCCCTATCATGCGTTATCGAGTGTTGCAACAACTGCGCTCCAAAAGGGTTGACATAGCTATGTTACAGGAGACTCACCAGTCTTTGGAAGAGCTTCACAAGCTAGGCAAGGGGTGGGTGAGTAAGGTGTATGGCGCTGCGGCCGTTGGGAAGAAACGCGGGGTAGCTATCCTCATAGCCAAATCAGTGGGTTGGGTGGAGGAGAAGGTGGAGGTTGACCCTGAGGGACGTTATGTTTTTCCATGGGGAATGTTCAATGGTTTGCGCGTGGTGCTGGGGTCGGTGTATGCGCCTAACAGCTACGAAGCTTGTTTTTACCAGCAAGTGTCTCGGGTGGTGTCGACGCTGGGGGACTACCACTTGCTCTTGGGGGGTGACTTCAACTCTGTTATGGATGCGGCTATGGATCGCTCAAAGATGCTGGGCACTGGGGACAGGCGTAGTGCTCGATGTGTTCGGGGATGGTGTGATGGGGATATGACCTTTTGGATGTATGGCGGGTTCTGCACCCTGGTGCCCGTGAATACACTCACCTGTCCCGGGCTCACTGGACGTGGTCGAGAATTGACTACTTTCTAATTTCCGCTGGTTTATTTCGTCTGGTGGACCGCGTAGATATTGGCCCGCTGGTTCTATCGGACCATGCCATGGTGGTTCTGGGGCTCCAGTGTTCAGCGCAAGGTCGGGGGTGGAATTGGCGGTATCCCTTAGATCTTGGGATGATACCGGCTTTGTACAGTTTTTGCGAGGGAAATGGGAAGAGTATGCCCTACACAATGCTCCCCATAGCAATAATCCCGCCCTCTTTTGGGAGGCGGGGAAGGCCGTGCTCCGCGGTGAGATTATTAGCTACCAGAGTCGACGGCGGAGGGCCATTAACCATCAAATCTTGCAGTTAGAAAAAGAGCTGACTAAGGCCCACAGCTGGCATGCCAGGTGTCATAGTAGGGAGGCTAAAGCTAAATTGAAAGAATTACAATTGGAATTGGAGGCTGTGCTATGCCAGCGCACCTGGAAGTCTTTGTTATATCATAGATTCCGGCTTTATCGGCATGGGAATCGGGCCGGCAAACTCCTGGCCTCGTTGGTACGGGCTGATGGGGGGCCTCGGCAGATAGGGGCGATACGACATGCTGATGGCACCTTGAAGACTAGTGCGGAGGAGATCGAACGGGTATTCCTGTGACTATTATCACACCCTCTATGCCCGTGAAGGTCCTGGCTTGGATGGGGGTGGGGAGGAGTTTGTGCGGTCCAGTAAACTACCAAGACTGGCTGAAGATCAGCTGGAGATGTTGAATGCACCTATCTCCCCCCAGGAAGTACAGTCCGCGATTCGGGGTTTAAAGAGGGGACGGGCGCCCGGACTGGATGGGTATAGAGGCGAATTCTATAAAATTTTATCAGATAAGATGGTGATCCCTCTGTCCGAGTACTATGCAGCTTTGGTTAGTCAGGGTGTGTTCCCCTATGAAGCTAATAAGGCTCTTGTTACCGTATTGCCTAAGCCGGGACGGGAACCCGCTCTTGCCCAGCTCTTACCGGCCCATTTCGCTACTGAATGTCGATATTAAGATTCTAGCCAAGATCATGGCCGAGCGGTTGGCGGGGTTTTCTTCCCAGTTTAATTCACCCGGACAAGTTGGCTTCGTTAAAGGTCGGCATGCTGCTTATAGTTTGCAGAGGGTGTTGGCCTCTATGTGCGCCAGTCGAAGGGACGGCAAACGATCGCTGTTGATAAGTTTCGACGCTGAAAAAGCCTTTGACAGGGTGGACTGGGGCTTCATGTACCAGGTGCTGGACGCGGTGGGGATTACAGGTTTTTTCGTGGCAGTGGTACGGTTGTTATACGCGGACCCAAGGGGTGCGATCTTAGTTAATGGATGTATGTCTCCGGAATTTCGGATTCAGAAGGGTACTCGTCAGGGGTGTCCACTTTCGCCTCTTCTGTTTGTTCTGACCCTAGAACCCCTTCTGTGTCACATTCGGACTTCCTCGGATTTCCGAGGGATTTGCGTAGGGAAGGCCGATTTTCGGGTTGCCGCCTTTGCGGATGACCTCCTGCTGCACTTTGAAAGTCCGGAGGCTGGCTTACCAGCCCTCCTGCAGCTGTTTTCTCGCTACGGGAAGTTCTCCGGATTTCGTTTGAATTTGGACAAATCTGAGGCATTACCGCTAGATCCTACTATTCCTCGGGAGTGGTCCGGTCCTTTTCCCTTAAAGTGGGCGGGAGATCGTATCAAATATTTGGGTATTTATTTACCCCGGGATTTGCGTGCTCTCTACCGACTGAATGTCACCTTGCTGCTGCAGCACTTAACTACTAGGGTACAGAAATGGAGGGACTTGCCTCTGTCGCTGGGGGGCCGAATTGCCCTATACAAAATGGTACTGTTTCCTAAATGGTTATATACGTTACAGACTCTGCCATTGCTCTTGAAACGGTCTGATCTCTTGCTAATGAAAAAACAGATTAACATCCTGCTATGGCGGGGTCGGCGTCCCCGGGTTCGTCTGGCGGTGTTGCAGAGACCGTGGGACGCGGGTGGTATGGGACTTCCTGACCTTCGAATATATAATCGGGCGTGTCTGCTGCGGCATGTTGGAGATTGGGTCTGGGAGCTGGGGGACTATACTCCCCTGGAACTGCTCGGGGCTCTCGTTGCACCGCTGCAACTTCGTTATATTCTGCACCTGCGGCGGGCGTCCGGCCTAGATCCTTTGATATGGAATATGCTGCTCTGTCCAGTGGTGCTCACCTGGCGGTACTTGTGTGGCAAATTGGGACTATCGGCATTTTCTTCACCTTACCTCCCAATCCGGGGGAACCCTGACTTTCAACCGGGCCTTCTGGAAGCCAACTATGTACGTTGGGAGCGGCTGGGAATCTCCACTATTGAGCGGCTTCTGGCTGGGGATGGCACTCTTGAGCCCTGGGACCGTCTTAGTGTTCTTTATGGGTGGACTAGCAACGATAAGTTCCCATACGCTCAGATTCGAAGCTACCTTAACACGCTCCCGAGGGCTTCTTTACATGGTGACATTTGCTCTCGGATGGAGGAGCTATTGCTGGGGGGTGAGTCTGCGCGGCAGGTTTCCAGTTTGCATCGGGCGTTGTTGAGCCTGGGGACTCCGGGGGTTGAGGAGGGATTGGCGGCGGCGTGGTCCCAAGATCTGGGGGTGTCAGTAGATGGGGCCGGGGTATCGCAAGCTCTGGCACATATCCCTTTGATGTTCGCCTCCGTGGAACATCGGGACATGCAGTACAGGCTGGTCCGTCGGTTATATTTTGCACCTAATCGGGCTTGGCGGGCGGGGGTGGCCGCTACGAGCAGCTGCCCACGATGTGGTACTGGTGCGGCTACGCTGGGGCATATGTTGTGGCACTGCACGGTGGTCCAGCATTTTTGGAAGGGGGTTGTCAAGTATCTGGATAATTGTTTGGGGGTCGTGGTGCGTGGAGTCCCGCATCGTTAGTGTTGGATGTTTGGTCTGGAATTGATGTAGGCCCTTTGGGTCAGACAGAATGGGCATGGGCACGTCGGGTGTTGGTGGTGGCTCGTGCGACCATTCTACGGAGCTGGTTGGACCCTAGGGGTCCACTGGTTGGACAATGGCGGACACGTTTACACACCCAAATGTGGATGGAAAGACTTCACGCACGACACCATCTCAAACGCTGGGAAGCCTTTAGGGTGGGCTGGGGACCTCACCTGCGGCGTCTCCCGCCTCGCGTACGGAACAGGGTATTGGATGGAAGGGGAGGTTAAGGGGTTACATTTGGGCAGTGGTAATGGTCTTGGTTGCTTACTTACTCTGTTGGGGGGGAGGGTGGGATTGGGAGGGGGTGGGGGATACAGGGGGGGGGGCGAGTCTTCTGGGTGGCCTCTGGAACTGTTGGTGTGAGGTGGCTATTCTCAATGGGTAGCGGTTTTGCCGCTTTGCCTCACCCAGGCTCTCGACTCAACTAGTATGGGACAGGGGGGTGATAGGACCTACCTGTGGGATGGGGGGGATGGGGGGCTGGCTTGTTTCTGCTTACCTTCCTTTGTTTATATCTTAAATCTTCTTGTCTCCTACTCCACCGCGGGGGGGGGCGGGGGGGGGGGTTTGCGACCTTAATTGTTACCGTTCGAGTAATTCATTGTTTAGCCTTGTAGCTTTGGGAGGCCACTCGATTGGCCTTTGCAGCTTATAATGTTCTGTAATAATTGTTTACTCTCTTTATGGTGTTCTGTTTTGGTTTGTTTGAAAATGAATAAAAATGATTTTCACTAAAATGATACTTTTCCCAAAAATTCTGTACATCCTTCAACTTCTTCCTCTGCAGTTGCAGAGACAGGATATTCAGAAAATTGAGAGATCTCTACAAAGTTTTTTTTGGAAAGGGAAAAAGCCCCAACTTAAAATTGCTCGGCTATATGGTCAGTGGCAGCCGGGAGGGCTGGGGCTACTGCGATTAGAGCAATATAACCTGGGATGTCTGTTGTGCCATGTTTGAGATTGGTTGGGAGGGATAGAGGTGTATACCCCATATGACTTTGAATTAGCGTTGGCTGCCCCATACTCGCTCCTATCTGTGTTGCATGTCCCACAGGCGCAGTTGCCTGAAGGACTTCGAGACAATATCCTGTGGAAGGGGGTTTGTTGGAGTTGGCGGGTCCTGTGTAGTAGGTTAGAGATCCCATATGAGGTATCAGGATCCTTACCCCTACAGGGTAACTTATCCTTTCAACAGAGCACAATGTCCAGGTATTTTTTGAGGGTGGGCATTAAGGGGCCTACAACAGATACAACAAGTAATTAATGATGAGGGAGAACTCCTACCTTTTATGGAACTGCAAGAACTCTATGATTTACCAAATGGACATTATTAGGCATACTTGCAGGTAAAGCATTATGTGGCAGCAATGAAAGAAGGGAAAAGAGGTTTGAAAAAGGAAAACTTTGAGAAATTAGGGGTGTGGTTTGAGTTGGAAGACAAAGAACGGATCACAGTTGCTGGCTACTGTAGGGCCCTGAATAGAGTGGCCCCAGATAAGAGTTATGTCCAGTTGAGCATACAATGGGGTCGGGAGCTGGGAGTAAATCTTGATTCATTTGCCTGGGAGGCAGCAACAGGAAGAATCCCCAGATTAATAGCAGGGGCTAGACTCCGAGACATGCAATTTTGAATATTAGAGTATGCATATATATCACCATATAGAGGGTGGAAAGCGGGGTTTGTGGAGCACAGCGGTTGCCCATGGTGTGGAGGGGTGAAGGCACATCTGGGGCATATGTTTTGGGGAATGTGGACAGGTCGGGAAGTTTTGGAATAGAATCCAACAATTCTTGGGGGGATTATTGGGGCAGACATTGACATTGACCCCGGGCCTAGCTATTCTAGATGCTCCAGATCCCTTGGGACTCACTAAGACAGGGAATAGATTGATGTGAGGAAGTGTTGCCTTATTGCCAAACAATGTATCCTTCGTAAATGGAGGGACACAGGTGGGCCCGAATACTGGGAATGGAGGAATTTATTACACCAGTTGGGGATATGGGAGGGGGAGTCATCTAGGCGGCACATGCGCAGGAGAGCAAACTTCTTGATGATTTGGTCCCCATATTTAGAGGGTATCAGCCAGGGCGCGGAATGACATTTTAACATTATAAGTTGACTAAATAGGTGTAAGGTCCCTTTTTGGAAAGAGGGGAGGCAGAGGGGAGAAGGATCAGAGGAAAGGGGGGGGGGAAGATACAACTATGGAAGTGCTAGAAAACGCCAAAAATGCCAAATGATTGGCTGCTGGTTAATTTTGGGGACAATGTACCTTAAAATATTCATTTCTGAATGGATCAATTGGGGGAATATTATAACGGCCCCAAAATGTTATAGATCCAGGTAATATGGAGTTTACGTGTTGTGGTAATGATAATAAATATTCTAAATATACAACTCTGGCGGGTATAAGAGTATCCACCCGCTGGAAACTGCTAGTGACACTGCTAATTCCACAGGATAAGTAGACTAATTCATATCGGGAAGGGGGAAGGGGATGGTGGGAGAGGGGTAGGGAGAAAATACAAAAATGTAAAATGTACAAGAAGTAACAGTTGTATTGTTGTATAGTTTCAATGATGTATCAAAATGACAATATATTGGGGATGTTGCAGTTTTGGTTAATAAAAAAGATTTAAACATAAAAAGGAGATAGAGCAGCTTTTAAATTAGAAAATAGGGGAAAGCCGACAGTCGCCCAAGAGCTCATGAAGGATACTAGCAAAAGATTGCAATTAGGGCATATCGACAGAGAGGTTCCAATAAAGACAAAACTAACCCAAATGCCCTTGAGTACAGAGCAGACAGAGCTTAAAGATTTCAAATTACCTCTGCTTACTGATAACCAGATTAATATGAATAAAATACAACCTCTAAAATGCTTGTATGCAGGGAGGAAATGACGTCATCCTACTAGATGGCAGCCTGAAGACGGAGCTCCGTCGTGTTTATTGAGAAAACCTGCACAAAAGTGACCCAGACGCTGTGCGAAACCCGGAAAACAGCCGTGAGAGCGGGGTGAGCAGTGCGGGGATGTCGGGACCGAAAAAGAGCACCGCTGATCTAAAAACTTACGCCTTTAAATCCTCCGGCGGGAGCACCACCGGCAAAGCAAAAATGGCGGCGGTGGCGGTCGGGACCGCGGAGGAGGCAGGTAGCTCCCGGGAAGATGCGGGGCCCCGCGGGTCCGAGTTGGAGACCTTTAAAGGAGAGTTGAGGGGCTGGTTTGAAGCCCTGAGGCAGGACCTGGCGCTCTTTAAGACAGAGGCCCAGAACTGGATGGCAGAATTAAAGGAAGAAGTGAAGGAGGTGGGCCAGAGGCTGGTGGAAGTCGAGAGCAAAGTGGAGGAACATGAGGACACGTTACGAGATGTGCAAGGAAAAATGGACGGAGTACTGGGGAGCAAGAGGACTTGTGGACAAAACTAGAGGACCTAGAGAATAGGTCACGGCGTTCAAATGTGCGCATCTGGGGCCTTCCAGAAAGCAAGGAGCAGGAGGACTGTAGATCATGGTGGTGCAGATTGGCAAGCGGATTTTGGAACAAGCGGGGGTGGACAATGCTGGACTGTGTTGGAATGTGGATCGGGCGCATCGGGCACTGGGTCCCAGAAGGGATGGGCGCCCGCGGGACATTATAGCATGTTGTCTCGAATATCATACAAAAGATCTAGTGATGTCCACAGCACGCAAACTTCCTGAGGTGAAATGGGATAACCACAAGATTGAGCTGTTTGCTGATTTATCTTCTATCACTATGCGAAAACGTAGAGCCCTGTCTGGTTTAACAACAAGGCTGCGGGAAGAGAATATTCGCTATAGATGAACCTTCCCTTTTGGTTTGATGTTTAGTGTGGAGGGAGTGGCTTCCCACATGCGGTCTGTGGCAGAGGCTACGGCAGCCATGCAGAAAGCAGGATGGTTGGACAAAGTAAGTTCCTTGAGCCCCCCACGAGAGCAGCAGCAACCAGAGGCGGGGCGATGGAGGAGGGTCTCCTTGGGGGACAGACGTCTGCGAAAGCCAAAGAAGACCTCGGCTAGTGCGGACGAACGCAAATGACAATGGACTCAGTTCCTGGACTTTTATTTGGTTTTCCTGTGGATATTAGGGGTAATGTTGGTTAGGGTCGTGAAATTGTGAATGTGTTTTTTGAGTTGTGTGGCAGGTGGGAATGTATTGGGTAAGATTACTATGCTATCGGGGGTGATGTCATGCCTTGCAGTGTGTGGATGGGGAGTGAGGAGGTGATAGGGGGGATGGGGGTGGGGGGAGGGAGGGAATGGGGATTTAGGGGGGAGGCGGGGAGAGGGTAGAAGAGGGGTTGCCTGCCACGGGTCCGCCAGTCTTAAGATCACTAGTTATACAGGATCATGGCTGAATTACGTGTTTTGACACTGAATGTTCGGGGATTGAACTCCCCAATTAAACGACAGCGTCTGTTTAAAGAATGTATGAGGCTGAGGGGAGATATTATTTTTCTCCAAGAAACACATTTAAAGAAGGGTGAGGAGTGGAGGATGCAACATAAAAAGTTCCCCGGACAATGGTTTGCTTCTAACACGGTGGAAGTGAAAAAGGGGGTAGTGGGGATATTGTTACATGAGAACTTAAGATACAATTTGGGAGAGGTTCTTAGAGATAGAGAGGGCCACTTTATGCTTATTAAGCTCCAGATTCGGGGTAAATGGATCACACTAGTGAATGTTTATGGCCCAAATTCCGCGCAAGGGCGGTTTTATACAGACTTAACTAGAACAGTGGAACAGTTTGCTGAGGGGGAAGTGATAATGGGGGGGGGATTTTAATTTGACTGTGAATCCTGCCTTGGACAACTCCCCCGGGGGAGGGAGGGGTAATACTAAGGATAGACGTCGTTTAAAGTTGATGTGCCAGGCCCTGGGCATTAGGGATACTTGGAGGGAGTTGAGAGGTCAGAAAAGGGAATACACTTTCCTGTCTCCAGTCCATAATACCTTCTCAAGATTGGATATGATCTGGGTCTCAGACAATCTGCTGGTGGAGGTGCTGGAGTGTGGAATAGAAGAACGGATATGGACAGACCATGCCCCAGTTTGGATAGAGGTAGTGGTAGGGAGAGAGCAGAAACCCCAGAGACAATGGATGTTAAATGAGGCCCTGCTGGACAACCCTGATATAAGGCAAAAAGTCGTTGCCGTTATCAACAATTACCTAGAGCTGAATGATAGGGATGGGTGTAGCATAGGGACACTCTGGGAGTGTTTAAAAGCCGTTGTGAACTGATCTCCCTAGGAACCTATACGAAGCGTATGAAGGAGGAAAGGAAACTGGCTCTGAGACTCCGGATCAGAGACGGGGAAAGGCGACACCAACAGGGAGAGCTAGATGATAAGGGGCTGTTGGAGCTACGAGAGGCGAAGAGGGAATTAGGGGATATAGAATTGGGAGAGATTAAATTCGCCCAGGAACAATTGCAGCAGAATTTTTATGCCCTTGGCAATAAACCCACCAAATGGCTGGCCTACCGGCTGAAACAGCGCAAAAACCGCAATTTTATTACTAAGATTTGGACGGCGGGAGGGGGAGAGATAAGGCATGGGGAGCAAATTAGGGAGCAGTTTGTGCAGTTTTATCAAAAGTTATATAAGGCGGAGGAATCCGGATCTCTCGAGGAGTGGGCCAGGTATTTGTCTATGAAACTGCCTAAACTTTCTGAGACGGAGGCAACCTTGCTGGTGCAGCCGATTACTGCAGAGGAAGTGGGCGTGGTGATTGGATCCCTACGGGCTAATAAAGCACCAGGGCTCGATGGCTATACTAATAAATTCTATAGAACCTTTCGGGCAGAACTGGGTGGTCTGTTGGCCCGGCTTTACAACTCCTTCCGAGAGGGGGGAGGCCTCCCTGAGACTTTACGTACTGCGGGGGTTACTTTATTGCCTAAGGAGGGGAAGGACCCAGCATTATGTAGCTCGTATAGACCTATTTCCTTGTTGGGCTCCGATTTCAAGATTTTTACTAAGATTTTAGCTAATCGACTTTTACCGTTTATGCCAAGGCTGGTTCATGAAAACCAGGGTGGTTTTGTGCCGGGTCGGCAGACCGCTGATAATATTCGAAGGGTTTTAAACACGATTTGGAGGGGAAAGAAAGCGGGCATACTACTAGTCCTATTGACTATCGACGCGGAAAAAGCTTTTGATCGCATATCATAGCCATACTTGCTACAGGTGTTGGATTTAATGGGGTTAGGAGATGGGTATTTGCAGTGGGTTAGGGCGATCTACTCTGCTCCGCTAGCACGGATTCGGGTTAATGGGGACTATTCAGCGCCTTTCGAATTGGGAAGAGGAACCCGCCAGGGGTGCCCGCTCTCCCCTCTCCTTTTTGTGCTCTCTATGGAGCCATTGGCTCAACTGGTTCGGGAAGCCCCAACAGTGCAAGGGGTTCGAGGGACGACCTGGGAGAGTAAAATTTCCTTATTCGCGGATGACCTGCTTTTTATGCTAACGGAGCCCCAGCAGTCGGTGGAGGCCCTCTACAGGATTTTACTAGAATTTGGTAGATTTTCGGGCTTTAAAATAAACGCTACAAAGTCGGAAATCTTAACTGTTTCTGCGGACCCGCAGACTCAACAGGTGATGAAGGAGAGCCTACCCTTTAAATGGGCTAAGCAGTGGGTGAAATATTTGGGGATTTATTTAATGGCTAATGAATGGGACCTGGGGAGAGTGAATTTTGGTAAGATGGAACATAAGATGCGGCGAGAGCTTGAATTGTGGGAGAGTAAAAAACTGTCTTGGCTGGGGCGGATTTCTGCCGTAAAGATGGTGATCTTACCCCAATGGCTGTATCTCTTTTGGGCACTCCCCATAGGGATGTCTAGGAATTTTGTAGGGAGGATCCAACGGATTATTATGAGGTTTATTGGCGGAGGGAAAAGTAATCGAGTGGCCTGGTCCGTGCTCACAAGGAGCAGACGTAATGGAGGAATGGCCATCCCGGATGTGCATAGGTATATGGAAGCGGCACAATTGTGTGCCATAGTGGAGTGGGGGTATGGAGGATTGTAAAGAGTGGGTGCGCATGGAGGCGGAGGATCTCCGAGTAGGGAGGCTGAATGAATGGATGTGGCTGCCAGGGCGGCCTAGCGGGTTGCGAGACCGCAGTCCGTATGTGCAGCGGACTTTGTCTCTCTGGCATCGGTGGCGGCGGAAATGGTTGGGGGGGGGTGAGGTATCGCGGTTGATCCCCCTGATTGATAACCCAGACTTCCCTCCAGCGGTGGGACCCAGTGACTTTCGAATATGGGCTCAGAAGGGGTTCAACCATATCGGCCAAGCACTAGCGGGCAAAGAGATTAAAGCCTTCACTGTCCTGGTGCGGCAATTTGGCTTTCAGGAAAGGGATTTTTTCCCCTACCAGCAGATGTGTCACTATCTGTCCCATAAGATTTTACCAGATTTAAAAAGAGACCCGACGGAGCTTGAGAAGGTATTCTTGATGGGGCAAACAAAGAAAGTGCTAAGTTTTATAATATGATGGAGGAAGTGAGGGGCCGGGGCGCCTTTCAAAAGCACTGGGAGCAAGATCTGGGGAGCCTGTGGGGGGAGGAGGAGTGGGCAGACATTTTCCAGACTCGCTATAAAGGGGCGCTAGCGGCCAGCTATATTGAAAATAATTACAAAATGTTGTATAGGTGGCATTTAACGCCCGAGAAAGTGCATGGTATGTTTCCAGGGCAATCAGATAGGTGCTGGCGGGAGTGTGGGGATCGGGGAATATATTTACACATTTGGTGGTCTTGCCCCATAGTATATACACGATGGAGGGAGGTATTGGACTTGCTGAGTGATATTTTGGGAAAACACATTGAGCCGGACCCGGCTGTGGCCCTGTTGGGGAGGAGGCCGCACGACCTTACTCAAGCAGAAAGCTTCTTTGTGAATGTGGGGTGTGTGACATATCGGAAAATGCTGGCTAGAAGTTGGAAAAAGGTAAATACGCCCACTATGGGAGAATAAGTTGGGTCCTTAGATGCTACTTATTTGATGAGTAAGGCGACTGCCATTAAGAATAATGGTTCCAAATTGTTTCATAAAGTATGGGAGAAGTATTTGAGCTGGAAAAATGTTACTAGCTCTTGATCTTGTTGTCATCATTTTATTGTATTAGTGGGTATGGTGGGTCTGTGGTAGGTTGGGGGGGAAGGGGGGGGTTTCATACACGGTTATATTGTGGATGTGGCTATATTTTAGTATTTTTGTACTGTTTTATAAAGTTTAAATAAAAATAAAAAAATGCTTGTATGCAAATGCTAGATGTCTAAAAACTAAGATGGGAGAGTTCAAATATATAGCACTAAATGAGAGGTTAGATATGATTGTTATCTCAGAGACCTGGTACAAGGAGGACAACCACTGTGACACCTGGGTACAAATTATATTGCAATGATAGAGTAGATCAAATTGGAGGAGTTGTTGCACTCTTTTGGAGAAGGCATTGAGTCATACAGGATTAAAGTTTCGCAGGAAACAAAATACTCGTACACTGTAGAATCTCTATAGATTGCCTTCCCCTTTTTACATGAAATTTCAATCGCAGTGGGGATGTACTACCACCACCTGGCCAGAATGAACAAATGGATGATGAAAATGCTCAAAGAAATCAGGGAAGCTAACAAAAGTTACAACACAGTAGGTGATTTCTATTACCCCGGTATCGACTGGGTCAGTGTCACGGCAGGCCATGTTTGGGAGATAACGTTTTTAGATTAAATAAATGACTACTTCTTGGAGCAGCTGGTTCATGAACCGACCAGAGAGGAAGCCATTTTGGACATAGTCCTTAGTAGAACACAAGATCTGGTGCAAGAGATAAAGGTGCTGGAGCCATTTGGCAATAGTGATCATAGCATGATCGCATTTGATTTAATAAATGGAGGAAGGATGGTAAGGAAATCCACAGTACTACTATGATCACTAAAGTGAACATAAGCAGTGTTGGGGAGGAGGGCCTATAAATTGATCAGAGATAAGTAGTCTGGGATGTTATTATGAGATTTGAGTTGGGGTAAGAATTTTATGTCTGATGCAGTATTTAACTGAGAGCCATTGATGTTTGATTAGAAGAGGAGATATATGGTCAAATTTTCTTACGTTGCATAGGATACAGATTGTGGTATGCTGAATGATTTAATAACACTTATTAACAGAGGGCTGCTACACAGTACCCTATCTTGTGCTGCTGAGGTAAGCTATATTCTGATTGATTTAAATTATAGCTCTTTGCTGCTGCTGCTAGGCTCTAACTTATTATGAAATTTAAACTACAAGCTCTCTGCTGGGTTGCAAATTTAACCAGAAAGCTCTCTTCTGTGTTTTAAATTTAAACTAAAAGTACTTTGCTGATGCTAGGCCCTGAGTGACTATTAAATTTAAACTACAAGCTCTCTGCTAGGTTGCAAATTTAACCAGAAAGCTCTCTTCTGTGTTTTAAATTTAAACTAAAAGAACTTTGTTGATGCTAAGCCCTGAGTGACTATTAAATTTAAACTACAAGCTCTCTGCTGGGTATGAAATGTAACCAGAAAGCTCTCTTCTGTGTTTTAAATTTAAACTTAAACTGCTGCTACTAGGCCCTGACTGATTTAACAAAAAATAGTGGGTTCACAGATTAATAAGCTTTAATACAAAGAATTCCTTTCAGAAAATTTTCTGAAGTATATACTCACAATTGCAGATCTCTCTCCAGAAGTAACAGTCCCCTTTTCTAGTCCTTTGAGACTGATACCTTGATGATACCCCTCAAATGCTGTCAAAATCTGGATATATAAATGGTGGGAGTAATTGGAAAATCTATTGTCAAAAAATCTCTTTTTTTTTTTTTTTAAATTTCAAATTTTACATCCAAAGAATACAGAAAAAAGAAAATAAATGATATGAGCCAAAAAATATCACAAACTCTTCAATCAAAGAAATACAAACAATAACATATCACATTAACCACCCACATCAAGAAGAAACCAGCTAAGAAAGAGATACACCCACCCTTTCCTTAACAGAAACAATAGAAAAACGATGTCACTCAAGCCTGTAGAGAAACCAAAAGTGATTCTAACAAAGAAGGGTCAAAATAGACATAACTAGAGCCTTGTAGTGTCACCAGACACTTACATGGAAACCATAAAAGAAAGGTACCTCCTCCAGCCAAAACTCGAGATTTCAACTGAAGGAAGGACCTCCTACGGTTCTGCGTCTGTCTAGAGACATCCGGGAAAATGGAAACCTTCTGGCCATAAAAAAGAAAATCCTTTTTTGAAAAGAAAGCCTTCAAAATAGAAGACTTATCTGAAAAATGGGCCAGAGAGACTAACAAAGTGGCACGAATAGAGATGGGAGTCTGAGAATGTTCCAAGAGGAGGGAGCCTCTATGGATTTAACAAAAAATCTCTTTTTTATTGATATAACAAATCTCATAACCTTTCATTATCAAACTATCTATACTTTGAGATTCATAGTGGGATCTCCATCCAGTCGCATATAAAAAGCCTTGTATCCTAGTTGTCTATTTCTTGTATATAAAAATCCTTATCCATTATCACCATGGTGCCACCTTTATCTGCTGATTTGATTACAATTTGATTGTTATATTGTAAAGAGCAAATTGCCTCTTTTTCTATATAGGAAAGATTGTTACAGGCTAATTTGGGTTTAGTATTCAATTCCATCATGCGTTTAGCACCACCGAAGGACTCTATGGGAGGTCTATATGTGGTGGGGGGAACCCAGGTGGACTTGTCGCGTGTAATGGATGGATCAGTCTTTTGTCCATCTGTTTATAAGAATTTGATTCTTATTTTTGTACAAAAATTTGTATAGATCAACTTGTGTTTTGAAAGGGACAAAAGAAAGGCCTTTATTTAACACTGAAATCTCATTCAAATTGTACTTGGAAATATTAACTACACTGTCATTCAATTCAAATGTCCTGTCTTGAGCCTTGTCCTGCCTCCATCCACCCCTGGTTCCTCTTCCTCGTCCCCTACCTCTTATGTAACCATTTGTTCTGTCTTGATCCTGAGCAGGAAATCGCGTCCTAGATCATTGGTTGATTGATTGATTGATTGATTCCTTCCTTCCTTCTTTCTTTGTATTCCATTATCTTGTAGTGTTGTAGTCCCAGGTAGACAAAGATGAGCTGGTTGATATAGTGTATCTGGATGTTCAGAAAGCCTTTGACAAGGTCCCGCGTGAGAGACCCTCAGTGAAATTAAAAAGTCATGGGATTGGAGGCAGTGTAGTAGTGTGTAGGAACTGGTTAAAAGATAGAAAGCAGAGAGTAGGGCTAAATGGCCAATTTTCTCAATGGAGAAAAGTAAATAGTGGAGTACCGCAGGGATCTGTGCTAGCTTATTGCTTTTTAACATATTCATAAATGACCTGGAAATGGGAATAACGAGTGAGGTGATCAAATTTGCAGATGACACAAAATTATTCAAAGTTGTTAAAACACAAGAGGATTGTGTAAAATTGCAAGAGGATCTTGATAAATTGGAAGACTGGGCATCCAAATGGCAGATGAAATTGAATGTGGATAACTGCAAAGTTATGCACCTAGGAAAGAGCATCCCAAACTTTGCTTATGTGATGCAAGATACCAACTTAGAAAACACCACCCAGGAAAAAGATTTAGGCATCATTGTGGATAAAATGTTGAAACCCTCCACCCACTGTGCAGCAACAGCCAAGAAAGCATATATAATGCTAGGAATCATAAGGAAAGGAAAGGAATGGAATGGCGAATAAAACCAAGGATATTATAATGCCCCTGTATCGTTCCATGGTTTGACCGCACCTGGAATATTGTGTGTAATTCTGGTCTCCATATCTTAAAAAGGAAATATCGGAATTAGAAAAGTACAAAGAAGAGCCACCAAAATGGTAAAGGGGATAAAACTATAAGGAAAGGCTTAAAAGGTTAGGGCTCTTCAACTAATAAGAGAAAATATGTTTTCACTCAACACATAATCAAACTCTGGAATTTGTTACCGGAGGATGTAGTAAAAGCTGTTAGTGTTTATTGGGTTTAAAAAAGGTTTGGACAAGTTCCTGGAGGAAAGGTCTATAAACCATTATTAAAGGGGACCTGGGAATCCATTGCTTACCACAGGATGAGCATTGTGGAACCTATGGCTTCTGGGAACCTGCCAGGTACTTGTGACCTGGACTGGTCACTGTTGGAAACAGATACTGGGCTTGATGGACCTTGGTGTACCTGTAAACGAGTGCTGGGGTACTACTTGGATTGAACCAAGACTCAGGAAATCCTCACAACTATTAATTTCCTTTGATAAAAGTTAACTTGGACTTACAGTGACAAAGAGTAGCTTATCCAAATAGATAGCGGACTGCATTTTTTTTGCCAATGCACAGGCAGGACTCTCCTTTGGGGGTTATGTCACCATTCACAACATGTGAGCCATGGCAACCTCAGTTCTCCATTGATGAGATCTGTCAAGGAGCTACCTCGTCCTCTATTCATACCTTCGCTGCACACTACTGCCTAGGCAGGGACTCCCATCGGGATGTTGTCTTTGGCCAGGCTGTACTCTAGCACCTTTTTGGGACTTAAATGCAACTCCTATCCTTCGTCCCAAACTTCTTTCTATCATCAGCCATCCATTAGAGGTGATTTAGCCAACTGCAGTTGAGTCCAATGAGGCAATATTGTATCCACCCTCTTTGCTCTATGCTTTAGCCAGCCTCAGCAGGGCCAGCCCAATTGCTAGGCAGCCACCTAAGGTGGCTGGCCTGGTGGGCAGCAGCGGCACACATGGGCAGCTGTGCCGCTCCCCCCAGCAGATGCCGATTCTGGTTGGGGGGGAGGGGGGAATGCTGCCCTGCCTGCCTCCCCCTCCTGAGATGGAATCGGCAGCAGCAGGAGGGTGGGCGTTTCTGTCTAGGGCAGCAGAAAACCTTGGGCAGGCCCTGAGCCTCGGGGATACTAAAGCTACCCACTTCCAGTCTGGCACCCGAGAGTTAGTGAGTCCTATATGTGAAGACTGCATTCCTGCTTGTTCCTGGAGATAGCATTGTTACTCATCTATAACGGATGATCTCTGGGAACAGCAAGAATCAGTCTTCACAGCCCTCCCTAGGAGTTAAAGGAAGAAAGAGAATACTTTACATCTCTCAGATACAAACAACTGAGGGCAGGGCTTGGGAAGACAGATGTGTAGGTGCAGGGGGAGTGCTTCCAAGAGCTTTTCTATTGGCTGCTGGGGAGCGTTCCTGTGTGGGCTCTGTCGCTACTGACGTCACCCATGTGTGAGGAATGATAAAACATTATTAATGTCAACTGGGGCAGCATGGAATCTGTACCCTTTGGAAATCTGACAGATATTTGTGACCTGGATCAGCCATGGTTACGAAAGAGGACACTGGGCTCAATGGACCTAGTATCTTATGTTCTTAGGGTTGCCAACTGGCTCCAGATGCGCCCGACAGGCTTGATCCAGTCCTGGGTTTACCCCATTGCATGCAGGGACATGTAGTCTTGCTTTTATTATAGGGTGCAATGGAAAAATTAGAACTACATGACCCTGCATGCAGTGGAGTAAACCTAGGACTGGATCAAGCGTGTCGGGCGCATCTGGAGCCAGTTGGCAACCCTATATGTTCTTAGAGCTGTGAGTGGACGTCAAAAAGGTAAAGGGGGGAATAAATGATTAGTTTGTATGGCAAATCTCATGCTCCACGGGAATCTGCAAATGCAAAGCTGAGGTCGTTTCCGCACTAGTTCTTGTGACGCTCTCGCCCGGAGCGCGTCTCTGTGATCCGGTTGCTTGTGACGCTCTCGCCCGGAGCGCGTCTCCGTGATCCTGACCTTGGCGCGGCGCATTGTGGGTAGCATGTGTCATGGCGTCGCGCGTCCTTTTGCATTGCGCTCGCTCGGCGTTGCCGAGGTTCTGTGCTGCTGTCAGGCTCGGACTTCCGGCCGCCGGGGCTCAGGCCCGTCTCAGCTCGCGCCCCGCTGCTGCCCTGTTCCGGGCTCCGCAGGTAAAGTGTGACGACGGCTCTCTGTAGAAGTAGCTCTGCGGGTCGCTTTCTGAGCTTGTTTGGACCTTCTCGTGTTCTCGACTTCACAGCCGGTGCCAGAGTTAGTGCAAGGTGTTGGCACTCGAGGCAAACCTTCAGCCTTATTCTCCTTTTCCCCCCGGCTGTCAGAATCTATTGTTTAACGTTGAATCAATTACTCTTTGCTGCCCCTCAGAAGCTGGCACCCTAGGTGACCACCTAATCTGCCTAGTAGTTGTTCCGGCCCTGCTCAGCATTTCATTACTTTATTAGGAGTATCTATAATAGCTAGTAAAATGTTCCCTCGCACAGCTCTGTCAGCGGATCTCGCTCCCATGCTGCAGTACCCTCTGCCATTTCAGTACTGAGCCCCTTACTGCGTCCACGCCAAAGCTGTAAACTAGAGGGCATAACATGAAGCTGCAAGGGGGTAAACTGAAAGGCAACGTCAGGAAAGATTTTTTTCACTGAAAGGATGGTGGATGCTTGGAACGCCCTCCCGATGGAGGTGGTGGGGGCAAACACGGTGACAGAATTCAAAATGGCATGGGACAGACACAGAGGATCCCTTTATAGCAACAGGATAAAATCAAAATGAACATAACTATCTCTTATATCTCATCAAATAGGGGTGACCTACACGGAGCAGTGGGTACACCCCTAAACAAACAAAGACATGGGGTGACCTGCACAGAGCGGCAGGTGCACCTACTCTTGCTGCCTTGCTGGGCAGACTAGATGGACCATACTGTTACTATGTTACATAGAAAAATGATGGCAGATAAAGACTATATGGCCTGGCCAGTCTGCTCTTCCATACCAACTATTATAGTTTCTCTTTTTTTCCTTTGGAGGTCTTATATGTTTATCCCATGCTTGCTTGAAGTCAGATACTTTCCTGGGCTCTACTACCTCCACTGGGAGACTATTCCACACATCTACCGCTCTTACCGTAAAGAAATATTTCCGCATATTATTTATTTAGCAAGCTTTTATATACCGCCCCTTCCAGAGATCAGGGGCGGTTTCGATAGAACATCGAAGAAAAACTTTACATTGAACTTACTCTTGAGTCTATCCCCTTTCACCTTCATCCTATGCCCCCTCAATTGAAAGACTACTACTATTGAACATTTATATAGCACTACAAGATGTACACAGCACTGCACAGATACATGTAAAAGACAGTCCCTGCTCATCAGACCTTACAGTGTAGTCAAGACAGACAACATGGTACCTGTAGACATGGATACATCTAGGGGGACTGGTAAGGGAACACAAAGGAAACCAGGGAAGTCGAGATCCGAAAGTGGCAGTGAAGAGGTGAGTTTTCAGCCTGGATTTGAAAGGCCCACAGAAGGCACCTGACGTACAGACTCGGGTAGTTTGTTCTAGGCATAAGGAGCAGCAAGGTAAAAGGAGCGGAGTCTGGAGTTAGCAATAGAAGAGAAGGGCACAGTTAGAAGCAATTTACCAGAAGAGCAGAGTTCCCGAGGAGGGGTGCAGGGAGAGATAAGAGAGGAAAGGTAGTGAGGAGCTGCAGAGTGAATGCACTTGAATGCAGGGAATTGGACGTGGAAACAGGGAGCCAATGAAGTGACTTGAGAAGAGAGGTAATTGAGCATGATGAGGCTGGCAGAAAATTGGCCAAGCAGCAGAGTGTTGATCAGATTGAAGGGGAGAGAGATGATTCAGAGGGAGACCAGCAAGGAGGATGTTTATGTTTATTGTTTTTTGATAAAACCGCCTTTCTCCAATAATCAAACCGGTGTACAATTAAAATCAGGTTTAAAAAGAGGCTGGAGCCATGGAAAAGGAAAAAGAAAATTACATTCCTTCATAAAATGACAGTGTAGACAGGAGAGACAATGAGGGATAGGGAAAGAAACAAGAAGGTAGGTGGAGGGCAAGGGAAGTGGAAATTACACAAAAGGGGAGGGCACATTGAAAGCCAGGGAAAAAAGATGGGTTTTCAGATTTTGTTTAAAGGTGGTATGATGGGGTTCTAAACGAAGGGAAGAGGGGAGGGAATTCCAGAGGGCGGGACCAACAAAAAAGAAAGCAGAAGAACGGGTGGATTGAAGGTGAGCACGAGAGGGGGAGGGAAGAGTGAGGCGGTTGAGATGGAAAGAGCGGGGAGTATACCGGGGAGAGTGAAAGGAAAGGAAGTCGGAGAGATATTGAGGGGTGCCAGTATGGAGAGCTTTGTGAACCAAAGTGAGTAGCTTGAATTGAGAACGGTAAGGGAAAGGCAACCAGTGAAGGCGGAAGAGCAGAGGTGTTATGTGGTCCGGAGGAGAAGCATGACAAACAAGGCGAGCGGCGGTATTCTGTATCCGTTGCAGCCGAGATAACCGAGACTTAGGAAGCCCAATGAGAGCAGAGTTAGCGAAATCCACACGAGACATAACCAGAGACAACAGCAGGGTAGAAAGGGCCGAAGGGGATAGAAAAGGACGGACCGCACGAATTTGACAGAGGAAAAAAAAAGACGATTTAGTGACGTGGGAGAGGTGGGCCTGAAAGGATAGATCAGAATCAAAGTGAACACCAAGATAACGAAAAGTGGAGACTAAAGGGACAGGGGAGCCAGAAAATGAGGGGGCCAGAAGGGGGCGTGGACTACCATGAGAAAACCAAATAGCAACAGTTTTAGTGAGATTAAGGTGAAGACAGTTAAGAGTCAACCAATTGGACACTTCAACAAGACAGGAATTGAGAACAGAAAGATCAGGACAAGTGGAGGAAGTGTGATGAAGTAGGACGATATCATCGGCATAAAGGAAAGCGGAAACTCCAGACTGTTGAATTAAAAGAGCAAGGGGAGCAGAAAGAGGTTAAAAAGAAGAGGAGCCAAAACAGAGCCCTGGGGAACCCCACAGGGAAGAGGAAAGGAGTCTGAGGAGGGGGTGGAAGGGGAGGGGGAAAGAACCGCACAGGACCGAGAAGAAAGAAAAGAATGAAACCAGTGGTGAACAGTACTACATAGGCCTGCCTCTCACAAGCGATGAAGGAGGAGGGTGTGATCAACCAGATCAAAAGCCGCTGAGAGGTCAAGAGCAACCACCACCGAAATGTCACCACGGTCGTGGGCCACATGCAGTGCGTTAGTAAAAGCAAGAAGGATAGTGTCGACACTGTGACCCTGACGAAACCCAGATTGGCGAGGGTGAAGAAAGTTAATAGAGTCCAGGTGATGTGAGAGTTGTGCAAAGACAAATTTCTCTAAAAGTTTAGAGAGGAAAGGAAGATTAGAGACAGGACGGTAGTGAGCAGGAACCAGGGGATCAAGTGAAGGATTTTTAAGGATAGGGCGAATTAAAGCATGCTTCCAAGAGGAGGGAAAAATCCCTGTGGATAGACTGGAGTTAAGCATAATAATGTGAGGTAGAATAGGAGGTTACAATAGTTAAGATGGGAGGTGACTAGAGTGGTTGTGTCTTCGTAGTGTGTTCAGAAAGGAATGGGCGGATTTTGTTGATGTTATAGAGGAACAGCAAGTTTTAGCTATCAGTTGGGTGTGTGTGGAGAAGGAGAGAGAGAGAAGAGTCAAAGATGACCCCAAGGCTGCAAGCTGAGGAACCAGGGAGGAGTAGAAAGTTATCCACAGAGACTGAGGAGGGGGGAAAAGGAGAAGAGAGTTTAGGCGGAAAGAGGCTGTCCACCTGTGTATTTATGCCACAAAGGTATTTAAACATCTCCATCGTATCTTCCAAAGTATATACATGTTGAGATTTTTAAGTCTGTCCTCATATACCTTATTCTTAATTGAAAGCACGTTCATTCAAACCCTAATTCAGTAGAATTGATCATTCAATTACTTCAATTGATAAAGCTAGATTCAGATCTCAGACTTTAACTGCACTTTAATCAGGACTCGCGTCCTTTCATTCAGTGCTGTTATTTTTGCATCAACGACCTTTCATTAATTTTTATCGTTTTAAACTTATGTATTATACATCAAGAAGAGACCATAACCACAACGATTTGTGAGCTCATATACCTTATGACAAAGCCCACTGTCCATTTTGGTAGCTACCCTCTGCACTTACTCCAACCTGCTTATATCCTTTTGAAGGTGTGGTTTCCAGAATTTCATACAGTATTCTAAATTAAGTCTCTCCAGAGACTTAGAAGGCAATATCACCTCCTCCTTCCTGCTGGCCATTCCTCTCCCTGTGTACTCAAATATCCTTTTGCCGTCATATTTTTTTTTTACCTATTTAGCCAGCTGAAGATTATCTGAAAGTCACCCCCAGGTCCCACTTTTCTTTGCTGGACGACTACTAATCATTTGTATAACTCTACAAGACATATGTAGTGTTGTACATATACATGTAAGAGACAGCCTCTGCTCATAGAGCTTACACTCTTTTCAAGACAGGCATATGCAACAAACAACTATCCAGCACTTGCCCTTTTCCTGCAGCAACCCTGCTATCCTAGTAGGGAGACCCGTCCACATGCAAATTAAAAATAACAGAAAATACAAGAAACAAATGGTGCAATTAGGATAAAATGATACCAAAAATGAAAAAGATAATGAAATCAAACAAAATAATTTGAAGTACTACAACAAAAACTAAAATATAAAACTAAGAATTAAGAAAACTGAAAAAAGCCTTTCTTTACCAGTCATCAGAATACAAAAATATAAGGGAGAACCTAAACCAGGAACTGCCAAACGCTTAGGGGCATGTAAAGGTTGATGCGCATTAATGAGGTTAACGTGCATTAAGTGCCTCTGCGCCCATAGAAATAAAACTGAACACTGTTGAATACCTGCCTACTGACCTACAAGTGCATTCATTCTGTGGCTCCTCACTACCATTCCTCTGTTATCCTCACCCTATGTTCCTCCTCGGGAACTCCGCTCCTCTGGCACATCCCTTTTATCATTGCCCTTCTCTGCCACGGCCAACTCCAGATTTCGTCCATTCCACCTTGCTGCTTCATATGCCTGAACAAACTACTTGAGTCAATATGTCAGGCTCCTTCTGTAATCCTTTTCAAATCCAGGCTTAAAACCCATCTCTTTGAGGCTGCTTTTGGATCCTGATGCTCCTCACTCTCTTGTTCACCACTTAGGTGTATCTTACCATACTCTAGTCCCCAGTTTCATAATTTTTTCATTTTGATTAGATTGTAAGCTCTGAGCAGGGACCAGCTCTTACATCTATACCAGGGGTCACCAAACCTGTTCTGCAGGGCTGCAATCCTGCCAGGGTTTTGTGACATTCCTAATGAATATGCATGAGATATATTTGCATGCACGGTCTCCATTTGAATTGATCTCGTGCATATTCATTAGGGATATCCTGAAAACCTCATTGGTTTGTGGCCCTCCAGGACTGGATTTGGAGACCCCTGATCTATACATACAGCGCTGTGTACATGTTGTAACGCTATACAAATGATTAGTAGTAGTAGTAATTTTTTTTTTTTTTAACTTTCTCTTTATTGAAAATTTTTTTTTTTTACAACTCCAAGTCCAAAAACATCATACAATAACTTAGCTTCCAACCCAAATTCAATCCGGACTTCACATTTCAATACTTATACATATGCATATATTTCCCCCCTCCCCCCCTTTCCTCCCCCTTGTGCCATCCCTCTTCAACTAACAAGTCTCATACCCCGTAGTAGTAAATTTTAAAAAAATGTTCTGTGGAACTTTGAGTTGTCACAGTGGCTAACAAAGTGTAGCTGAAGTGAGATTTGTGCAAGTTTCTGGAAGCCTTTATTCCCTTTGATACATATTATATATTCCTTATTGAATACATATTCTGTGCAGTGGTTTTCAACTCAGTTCTCTGGGACCCCTAGGCAAGTCAGGTTTTCAGAATATCCACAATGAGTATTCATGAGATAGATCTCCATACATGGAAGCAGTGCATACAGATTTATCTCATGCACATTCATTGTCGATACCCTGAAAACCCAACTGGACTAGGAGTCCTAGAGGACTGGGCTGAGAACCACTGCATTAAAGCATTACATTTTAACTATGTTTATGTTTATTTCAGCATTTGATATACCTCGCCCCCCCCCCCCCTCCGTTACATCGGTGTGGTTTACAATACAATAAAATGTATAGGAAAAGGAAATGAAGTTACAATCTTTGTTCAGAAAAGAGAAAAGAAAACTTTAAACATTAAATTCGGCAGAGAATAGGAAATAAGAAGTCAGAGAGGAAGGTTAAAGGCAGAGGAAAAGAGGTGGGTTTTCAGTAGGGAGCGGAACTTAGGGTAGGACTCCTCCAGTCGAAGGGCAGAGAGTTCAATAGGGAGGGACCAAGGTAGAAGAAGGCCAAATGTCTGGTTGATTGGAGATGCGCCTGTGAGGGGGAGGGAAAGGTATAGGCGATTTATGTGGATAGAGTGGAGACTGCGAGATGGCGTATGACATGTTAATAGATCGGCCAGGTTTTGGGGTCTCTGGGAATAGATAGCATGATACACCAAAGTAAGGATCTTGAATTGCATCCGGAAATCTAATGGCAGCCAGTGAAGGCGTTGAAGAATTGGAGTAATGTGATCTTGAGAAAAAGCATGAGATGCCATCCTAGCTGCAGTGTTCTGTAATAATTGTAACCTGCGACGTTGATATTGAGGGATACCAGCAAGTATAGAGTTGCCAAAGTCTAGTCTAGTAATAACCAGCAAAAGGAGAAGAGTGAGCAAGGCCTGTGGGGAGAGGAAGGGCCTAATAACACAAATGCGTCGAAGGAAAAAGAAAGAATGCCGGGAAACCTGAGAAATACTGTATGATCATTGAATGAAAGAGCACTGTCAAGAATGATACCTAGATAACGGAGCTTGGGCACAAGTGTGATTGGAGTACCTGAGAAGGAAGGAGCAAGCCGTGGGCAACTAGAACTATGAGGGAACCAAATTGCGGCAGTTTTGGAAATATTAAGGATGAGGCAGTTCGCAGAAAGCCATGCAGCGACCAAAGATAGGCATTCATTGAGACAGGTGATGTCTGGATGAGAGGAAGAAATATGATGCAGGAGAGAAATGTCATCAGCATAGTAATATGCTGAAATACCTGACTGCTGGATTAACAGAGCCAAAGGAACCAGGAATATGTTCAACAATAGGGTGCCAACACTGAGCCCTGTGGGACACCACAAGCAAAGGGGAGATGATCTGCGGGAGAGGAGCTAGAGCTGACAGCAAAAGATCTTGAGTAGAGAAAGGAGTGAAACCAGTGATAGACAACTATGTAAGTTGTTAATGTTCCATGTAAACTGCTTTGACTATTAGATAAGGTGGTCTATAAAAACTGATAAATAGACATGGAAAAGAAATATAGAAACATAACGACAGAAAAAGACCACATGGCCCATCTAGTCTGTCCTTCCATATCAACCACTACAACAGTCCCCTTTTTTTCTTTAGAGATCCTCTGTGTTTGTCCCATGCTTCTTTGAATTCAGATACTGTCCTCATCTCTACCACCTCCACTGGGAGACTATTCCATAGATCCACCACTCTTTCCATGAAGAAATATTTCTGCATATCACTCCTGAATCTAACCCCTTTCATTCTCATTCCATGTCCCCTCATAGCAGAGCTTGCTTTCAATCAAAAGAGGCTCTCCTGTGCATTTATGCCATGGAGGTATTTAAACGTCAGTCATATCACCTCTATCCCGCCTTTCCTCTAAGGTGTTCATATTAAGATCCTTAAGTCTGTCCTCATATGCTTTATAACGAAGACCACTAACCATTTTAGTAGCCACCCTCTGTACTGACTCCAGCCTGTTTATATCCTTTTGAAGGTGCGGTCTCCAGAATTGTACACAATACTCCAAATGAGGTCACTCCAAAGACTTATACAGAGGCATTATTGCCTCTTTTCTTCTGCTGGCCATTCCTTTCCCTATGCATGCAAGCATCCTTCTAGCTTTTGCCGTCGCATTTTCTACCTGTTTAGCTACTTTAAGATCATCAGACACAACCACGCCTAGGTCCCGTCTCTCTTTTAGTGGACAAAAGTACTTCACCCCCTATACTATATTGTTCCCTTGTATTGCTGCAGCCCAAATGCATGACCTTGTATTTTTTAACATTAAATCTCAGCTGCCAAATTCTAGACCATTCTTCAATCTTAGCTAGATCCCTCCTCATGTTATCTACACCTTCCTGGGTGTCTACTCTATTGCAGATTTTGATATCATTCGCAAAGAGGCAAACCTTACCCGACAGCCCTTCCGCTATAATAGAAAGCCATTGCTTGACCTTGGAAATTAGCTATAAGAAATTTTGTGATTTGCTGGCTACTTGTGACCTGGACATGCGTCAGAGACAGAATGCTGGACTTTGATGGATCTTGGTCTGATTCAGCATCACTTCTTTTTCTTTACTGCAACTATGCTTGTTACATTCAAAATACTATTGAATGAAGAAATACAAATAATATTGCATTAAATAAAGGGTGAAAGAAAGAAATCTGCTGAGGATCCAAGAGAGCAGCTGGAACTTGCTATTTCTGTAGTCATCCCTCTCCTCTCACAGCAATCTTTGGTTTTCTTTGACTTGAGTCAGTTCCTTTTTTAGCCGTATTCAAATCCAGGCTAAAAAGTCACCTCTTCAAGGCTACTTTTGGATTCTGATGCCCCTCATCTTCCCGTTCATCACTTATTTTATTAAAAGTATTATTCCTGATCGTGCTAGCCAGTCTAGTCCCGGACCCCTGGGTTCCCTATCTCATCCAGAAGCTTGGAGACTGAGAAACTCCTCCTTTTTATGATGTCACCGGTATATCTTCCTTGAATCCGCCTCCAATCCTCAGTTACCTCAGTCTCCAAGCAGCTGGATGGAATAGAGCCCGGAGGGCCGGGCTCACTAGAGAAACAATTAAGTTTGTTTTAGATAGATAGGTATTAGGCTTATAGATAACTTTTGGGACACATTTAAGAAGGCAGCTTAACTTGGGGGTGCTGTGCCTTTAAGTTGGCTGCAGGCTTCTTCCTCACCCCCCCCTCCACCCTCTCCCGCGGCGGCCTTTGCTTCTGCCTGGGACAGTAGCTGAATTCTAAGGGGGACCCGGCTCGGCAGATACTTGTTGCGGTGCTCAAACGGCATTTTTTAAGGGGTGAGAGCTGGAGGAGAGCCAAGCCAGCGCCGCACAGAGGTCTGCCTGTTAGAGCGCTGGCTGGCTCGGCCCGTTCCATTTCATTCTGAGCGGGACAGAGTGAACCGGTAACAAGGCTGTCTGCCTTTGAGAGATCTCCGGTGCCGTCGACAAGCTACTCTGGGAGCACAGTGCAGAGTGCTTGTTTCAGCGTGGCTTGAGGTAAGGCGACGTAATTTTTAAAGCAGGAGTGTGTGCAGTGTGGTGGGACCGCGTGTAAACGCGGCTGGCTTGGGCAGTCAGTTTAACTTGTAAACGATCGCCGGAGCCTCGTTAAGTGTTTTTTCTGCACAGCGTCTTGGGCAAGAGAGCTTTCCTGCGCATCAGTTCGGTTATAAAAAAAACAAAAACAAAAAAACAGGAAGGTTCTCCGCCCTTTTTTTCTGCTAGGCTGGTAGTGCTTTGAAAGCTGTTGGGGGGGCTTTCAGGACTGCAGCCTGTCTGGGCTGAAAGAGATTGACTTAACCTGGCTTACCATGCCCTCTAGGCCACTCTGTCTAGTCTGTGGCTTAAAGAGAGGCTCTGCTTCAGGTGTGTGCAGGTCCTGTGTGAGGGAGGCAGCATTGAAGGAACAGCCCAGGGACGGAAAAGGGGCTGTGCCAGAGGCCGAAAAGGAGAGTTCGGTGGCACTGCTGTTGGAGGAGCCTCAGGTGGAGCCAGTGGCTGGGCCATCTTCGGCGCCGGACACTCTTCTCCCTCAGGCTCCATTCCCTAAGGAGCTAGCGGCTATTTTTTCTCCGGATCTTGTCACGCTTCTGCAGCGTGCGGTGTTTGGTAGAGATCAGCAGCGGCCAGGTTCTGAGGTCTCGGGCGGGCAGAAGAGACCCGCCCCGACCTCACAGACCGACGACCTTACCCGAGGGGCTAAGAGATCTCGCCTGGAGGGGGTAACTGGAGAGACGTCTGTAGCCTCAGAGGGACTATTGTCCAACGAAGAGGACCACAGTTTGGAGGTTGATGAAGAGCTGGAAGAAGGGGAGCTTTCAGAGAAGGAAGATCAGGCTAGAGTGGTGCGAGTCTTCCGAAGAGAGGAGCTTCCTGCACTGATAGCTGAGGCATTAAAGGTCCTAAATATGCCTGCGGCAGGAACGACAGAAGAGGACTTGCTAGAAGATCCCTTGTTACAGGTTTTCAGGAGGAATCAAAGGGCATTCCCGGTTCATAGGGTGTTTCGGGAAATGATTCAGAAAGAGTGGAACGTGCCAGAGGCTCCCCTTAGAGGGGCCAGAGTTATGAGTCGGCTGTACCCCTTATTGGAGCAGGATAAGGAGGTCGTTAAATCACCCAGATTTGATGCGGCTGTGTCGGCTTTCACCAAGAAAACTACCATTCCGGTGGAAGGCAGTGCGGCTCTTAAGGACACCCAGGACAGAAAGTTGGATATGTTACTACGTCAGGTGTTTGATGTGAATGCCCTGTCGCTTCAGGCAGCTATTTGCGGGGTTTGGGTTGCTAGAGCCTGCCTTCGCTGGTCGCAACGCGTACATTCTAGCCAGGACTGCTCGGACTCTAGCGAAGGGGCTAAATTAGAGTCTGGCGCGGTCTACTTAGCGGACATTCATTATGATCTTATGCGTGGGCTGTCAAAGAGCATGGCGTCAGCAGTGGCAGCACGACGGTACTTGTGGCTCCGCAACTGGGCAGCGGATAGTTCTTCCAAGGCTTGGTTGAGTAAGCTTCCCTTTAAGGGCCGCTTGCTGTTCGGGGAAGATTTGGAGAAGCTGGTTAAGGACTTAGGAGAATCTAAAGATGGTAAGTTGCCGGAGGACAAACCCAAGTCGAGCTGAGCGTTTCCGCCTAGTAGGGGGCAGCAACGCGATTTTCGCCGGTCTCGGTTTCAGAGGTTCGGTACAAGTCAGAGAGGGCGTTTCCCTAATAGAAACCAAGCTTTCCGAGGGTTTCGAGGTGCGGGACGGGGTTTCGGCCCTTCCTCTTCCTCATCCTTCTCTAACAAAAAAAGCAGCAACGAGATAAGGGGGACCCGGGCACCCTTGCTTCCGGTAGGGGGGCGGTTGCAGGAGTTTTATGCTGCCTGGGTCTGAGTAACTTCAGATCAGTGGGTCCTAGAGGTCATTCAAGAGGACTACGCACTGGAATTCTTGAGACCGGTGCGAGAGGCCTTCATGCAGTCCCCCGGCAAGTCGATAGCCAAGTGCGAGGCTTTGCGGGAGACAGTCCGAAGGCTGCTAGAGCTCAGAGCAATAGTGCCCGTCCCGCCAAGCCAATGCGGGTCCGGTCGATACTCCATTTATTTCGTGGTACCGAAAAAGGATGGCGGCGTCCGGCCTATTCTGGATCTCAAGGGAGTAAATCGTTGTTTGCTGCGGGTGTCGCATTTCCATATGGAGACTCTGCGGTCGGTCATAGTGGCTGTGCGGGAAGGGGAGTTTCTTACCTCTCTGAATCTGTCAGAGGCCTACCTCCACATTCCCATAAGGCCAGAACATTGCAAGTTTCTCAGATTCGCAGTTCCCTTTGGGCATTTTCAGTTCCGAGCGTTACCCTTCGGCTTAGCGACGGCGCCGTGCACCTTCACCAAGGTCATGGTGGTGGTGGCGGCGGCACTCAGAAAGGGGGGAATCTTGGTGCATCCTTATTTGGACGATTGGCTGATCCGGGCGAAGTCACGATCCGAGAGCGAGACAGCTACTGCCCGCGTGGTGTCCTTTCTGGAGGAGCTAGGTTGGGTAGTCAACCTTTCGAAGAGTCAACTGGTTCCCTCGCAGAATCTAGAATATCTGGGAGCTCGCTTCAACACGGGGGCTGGAAGGGTATTCCTCACGGGGGAGCGAGCGCAGGTCCTTCGGAAGTTAATAGGCCAGTTTCTCTGGCGCAAGTCGCCCTCAGCATGGCATTATCTTCAAGTGCTAGGCATGATGGCAGCCTCCATAGAGACAGTGCAGTGGGCAAAGGCCCACATGAGGCCATTGCAGAGAGCGTTGCTCTGCCGCTGGTCGCACCAGCGGGACCCGTTATCTCGGAAGTTGCGCTGCCCAGCGGAAGTCCGTCAGTCCCTTCAGTGGTGTTTGCGTTCCGAGTCATTGGAGAGCGGGAAGGCCTTGGACGCTCCGGACTGGGTGTCACTGATGACAGATGCCAGTCTGCTGGGCTGGGGAGCACATTGTCAGGGCAGCTTCGCTCAGGGGAGCTGGGGCGCCCAGGAGCAGACATGGTCCATCAACCGGTTAGAGTTGAGAGCAGTATCCCTGGCTTTGCAGAGCTTTCACAGGTTAGTCGCCGGCAAGGCGGTTCGAGTATTCTCCGACAACGCCACAGCGGTAGCGTACGTCAACCGACAAGGAGGAACCTGCAGCGCTGCGCTGGAATCGGAAGCCGAAGCCTTGAGCGCTTGGGTGGAAGTGAATCTACTGGATCTGTCGGCCGCACATATAGCGGGAGTGGACAATGTGCAGGCCGATTTTCTCAGTCGAGTGAGAGTGGACCCAGGAGAATGGGTTCTCCATCCAGAGGTCTTCGAGATGGTGGTGCACAGGTGGGGCGTACCGGTCATGGATCTCATGGCGACCTTCGCCTCGACAAAGGCCAGTCGATTTTTCAATAGGAGAAGAGGAAGGATTAGACGCTCTCGTTCAGGAGTGGCCGGTGGGGCAGCTACTGTATGTGTTCCCCCCCGTGGGTACTGATAGGAGGAGTCCTGCAGCGCGTAGAAAGTTTCAAAGGGCAGGTAATCCTGATAGCCCCCGACTGGCCCTGCAGACCCTGGTACGGGGATCTGGTGAGATTGTTGGTGGCAAAGCCCTGGCGGCTCCCACCTCGCCCGGATCTGCTGTCACAGGGGCCTCTCTTCATGCCTCATGTGGGTCGGTTCTCTCTTATGGCTTGGCTCTTGAAAGGGTGAGGTTGAAATCTAGGGGCTATTCAGCGGCAGTGGAGTCTACTCTGTTGAGAGCCCGGAAGCGGTCCACTTCGCTAGCCTACGTACGTGTTTGGAGGGTCTTTGAAGCCTGGTGCGCGGAGAAGAACCATGAGGCGTTAAAGTCCACTCTCCCTCAGATTTTGGACTTCCTGCAGGACGGTTTTGATAAAGGGTTGGCTGCGGCGTCGCTCCGCGTGCAGGTGGCAGCGTTGTCATGCTACAGAGGTAAGGTAGGAGGGCTAGCGCTGGGGAGTCAGTGTGACGTTAAGCGCTTTCTCCGGGCGGTATCTCTAGCGCGGCCTCCTGCTAGTCCGGTCTTCCCTAAGTGGAGTCTGCCATTCGTGTTAGCCACGTTGGAGCGTGAGCCCTTCGAACCGTTGTCTCGAGCATCGCTGAAAGATCTTACTCTCAAGGCGGTATTTTTGGTGGCCATCTGTTCGGCGAGAAAAGTCTCGGAGTTGCAAGCGCTTTCCTGCAGGGAGCCCTATCTGACGTTCTTTGAGTCGAAGGTGGTTTTAAGAACTGTACCGGGGTTTCTACCTAAAGTGGTTTCGCCGTTTCATGTGAATCAGGAAATTTCCCTGCCGGTGTTTGTTCAGGAAGATAGGGCGTCGGTCTCTAGAAAGTTGCATCTATTAGATGTCCGTAGGGCGCTGAAAAAATATCTGCGGCGGACGGCCAGTTTCCGCAAGTCGGACAGACTCTTTGTCCTTTTCGCGGTTCCGCAAAAGGGAGAAGCGGCGTCCAAAGGGTCCATTGCTAGGTGGATCAAAGAGGCCATTGCGTCGGCTTACATTTTGAAAGGGAAGGCTGTGCCGGAGGGGCTTCGGGCACATTCTACGAGAGCGCAGGCTTCCTCCTGTGCAGAGGTGTGTCTGGTTCCGCCGGCGGAGATTTGCAAGGCAGCGACTTGGTCCTCCTTGAATTCCTTTTGTGAGACATTATCGCCTAGAGGTACAGAGGGCGGAAGAAACCTGTTTTGGGTCAGCAGTTCTACAGGCTGGTCTTCCAGGTCCCTCCCATGCTTGAGGAGCTTTTCGCTGCTCTGGTACTGACCCAGAGGTCCGGGACTAGACTGGCTAGCATGATCAGGAAGGTGAAATTAGACTTACCTGCTAATTGTTGTTCCTGGAGTGTAGACAGTCTAGTCCCGTGTCCCACCCAGAGGTTTTTTCGCTATATCGTGGTCTGAGAACCGGAGAGCATTTACAGGTAAGAGGACGTTCTTGCTTTCCGATGCCTAGCATAACTTCAGGGGGGATCAGAGTATCTGACTGAAGAAAAAACAAAAAAAGAGCGAGGACAAAAAGGGAGTCTTTCCGCTAATTTTCGGTTTGGTATGGGGTTGTTCCCTCCTGGGTGGAGGAGGGAGTGGCCTGCTTAGCTTAAAGTCACGATAGGTTAGTGTTCTGTTCCATTGGGGTTTTCTCAAAATGGGTGTTTTGAAAGTTAAGTGTTTCTTAATTTGGTTAAAGGCTTACTTGTATCTCCGGTGAGTCTGCTTTGTCAATAGGTTACTGAGGATTGGAGGCGGATTCAAGGAAGATATACCGGTGACGACATAAAAAGGAGGAGTTTCTCAGTCTCCAAGCTTCTGGGGGTTTCGGGGAGCAGGTCGCGGGTTTGGGGCCTCCTCCTCCTCCTCCTCAGCCCCTAGAAAACAACAATGAAGCGACAGGGGACCAGGGGGAAGAGCGGCCAGTGGGAGGCCGCCTAAGGCAGTTCCTCCCCGCCTGGTCCCGGGTCACTTCGGATCAATGGGTACTGGAGGTGATCAGAGAGGGCTACGCTCTCGAATTCGCAAAGCAATTACCTCCAGCATTCATTCAATCTCCCAGCGGATCTCCTGCAAAGAGGTCGGCGATAGAGACAACCCTCGCACGGCTAATTGCACTAGGGGCAGTGGTACCAGTACCACCAGACCAGTTCGGATCGGGTCGATACTCGATTTACTTCGTAGTCCCAAAGAAGGAGGGGTCCTTTCGGCCAATCCTGGATTTGAAACAGGTCAACCGCTGTCTCAGGGTACCACATTTCCGCATGGAGACCCTACGATCAGTGATCGCAGCAGTAAGGGCCGGAGAGTTTCTGACGTCCCTCGACTTGACAGAAGCCTACCTACATATTCCAGTCAGGAAGTCCCATCAACAGTTCCTAAGGTTCGCAGTGCCGGGGAGCCACTTTCAATTCCAGGCCCTTCCCTTCGGCCTGGCGACGGCCCCACGGACATTCACCAAAGTGATGGTGGTAATAGCGGCCTTCCTCCGCAAGGAGGGAATTCTAGTACACCCGTACCTAGACGATTGGCTGATCCGGGCAAAATCGGTAGCAGAAAGCCGCTTGGCGACGGACAGAGTTATGCAGGTCCTAGAGGAGTTGGGGTGGGTCATCAACCGAGCAAAAAGCAGGATGACCTCGAATATCTTGGGGCAAGATTCGACACCGGAAGGGGCAGAGTGTTCCTCTCACGAACGCGATCAAGGGACCTAAGACTGCTAGTCGCGCAGTTCCAGAGCAGACGAAACCCCTCAGCATGGCATTATCTTCAGGTGCTGGGCACGATGGCGGCAGCAATAGAGGTAGTGCCTTGGGCCAGGGCCCACATGAGGCCATTACAACGCGCTCTATTGCGTCGGTGGTCCCCGCAAATCCATCCCCTCTCAACTCAGTTACCGTGTGCTCCAAGGACCAAACGGGCCCTTCTCTGGTGGCAGTGCACAAAGAATCTGGAGCGGGGAATGCCTCTCGAGCCTCATCTCTGGGTACTGTTGACAACAGATGCCAGTCTGTCAGGCTGGGGGGCTCACTGCGAGGACCAGTTTGTCCAGGGCCGCTGGTCTCCGCTGGAATCTCAATGGCCCATCAACAGACTGGAGTTGCGGGCCGTCTCTCTAGCACCCAGAGCGCTCGAACCTCTAGTACTGAGAAGGGCAATTCGCGTCCTCTCCGACAACGTCACCACGGTAGCTTACATCAACCACCAGGGCGGCACCAGCAGCCCCTCCCTGGAGAAGGAGGCGGACCTCCTTTTTCCAGTGGGCGGAGCCCCGCCTGGAAGCACTTTCGGCACAACACGTGGCAGGCACGGACAATCTCACTGCCAATTAGCTCAGCAGGCACAGGATAAGACCACGCAGAGTGGGAGCTGGAGAAGGAGACCTTCGACAAGTTAGTGACCCGCTGGGGACTCCCAGTAATGGATCTCATGGCAAGTTTCTCGTCAGCCAAAGTGTCGTTCTTCAGTCGGCGGAAGGAAAGAATGTCCGAAAGCCTGGATGCCTTGTCTCAGAAGTGGCCGGCGGAGGGTCTCCTCTACGTGTTCCCCCCCTTGGGTCCTCATCGGAAAGGTCCTTCAGCGGGTGGAGTCTCACCAGGGCCTGGTGATCCTCATTGCCCCGGATTGGCCGCGGCGCCCTTGGTATGCAGATCTGGTGAGGTTGCTAGCCGACCAGCCTTGGCGGCTCCCCTGCAAAAGGGGCCTGCTCAGGCAGGGCCCGGTTCTGATGCCTCAAGTGGATCGATTCTCACTTACGGCCTGGCTATTGAAAGGGCGCGACTCTTGAAGCGAGGTTATTCGGGAGCAGTAATCTCAACGCTGTTAAATGCGAAGAAACGCTCGACCTGTTTGTCCTATGTAAGGGTCTGGCGCATCTTTGAAGCATGCTGTGCGGAACACCGAAGGAAACCCCTTTCGGCCTCAGTCCCTGAGGTTCTGGAATTCTTGCAAGCCGGTTTTGACAAGGGTCTGGCACGCAGCTCCTTACGAGTCCAACTAGCAGCCATCGCTTGCTACAGAGGTAAGGTCCGCGGCAAGCCCTTAGGGGCCCACGCGGACGTATCCAGGTTCCTGAGGGCAGTCAGACGCCTGCGTCCGCAACGGAGATCGGTGATCCCCCCGTGGGATCTCAATCTGGTACTAAATGCAATGGTCGGGAACCCTTTGAGCCGGCAAAGAGGGCCTCCCTGAAGGATTTAACCCTCAAGACAGTCTTTCTGGTCGCTATTTGCTCGGCCAGGCGAGTCTCCGAATTGCAAGCGCTGTCCTCCCAGCCTCCTTTCCTATCCTTTTTCAGGGACAAGGTGGTCCTACGGACAGTGCCTTCCTTCCTACCCAAGGTCATTTCCCCATTTCATTTGAACCAGACAGTAACCCTCCCGGCCTGGCCGGCCGAAGTCCCGGAAGGCAGGGATAGTAAGCTACGATTTCTAGACGTCCAAAGGATCTTGAAGCGATACCTCTCCCGCACAGCCCCTTTCCGGAAATCCGAATGTCTGTTCGTCCAGTTCGGAGGTCCGCACAAAGGGGAGGCGGCAGCCAAGGCCTCCATCTCTGGGTGGATCAGAGAAGCGATTGCCTCCGCCTACATCCTAAAAGGGAAGCACGTCCCAGTGGGACTACGGGCGCACTCTACCCGAGCTCAGGCCACCTCGTGGGCAGAATACAGTCTAGTTCCCCCTTTGGATATTTGTAGAGCGGCGACTTGGTCCTCGCTGCATACCTTCACGAAACACTATAGGCTGGACGTACAGAGCGCAGCGGACGCGCGGTTTGGTCTGGCGGTTCTTCAGTCCGGTGTACCGGACCCCTCCCGGAGTTGAACTGCTCTGATACATCCCAGAATTAAAGGGACTGGACTGGAGTGACGATAAGGAAGAAGTAATTAGATCTTACCTGCTAATTAGTGTTCCTGAAGGAACGACAGTCCAGTCCCTGATCCCACCCGGCTCGGCCGGACTTGAAGACCTATCAGACGAGGGCGGGGTGGCGGACCAAGCGGAGATCCAGGTCTGAGTGAAAGAGAGCAAAAGAAAGTCTCCTCTGACAGTGTCGGGCATACCGCCTCCCTCCGTTGCCCTCCCTCCTCCGTGTTCCTTCTTGTTCCTATTTCCCATTTCCAAAAAAAAAAAAAAAAAGGCGGTCCTTTTGCTGGGCTGTTCGTTAATCATCCCCTAGGGGAGTTAGATTTTTAGTTTGATGTTTATTCATAGAAATTGCTACAGTTTGCTTTGTCATTTGAATACTGGAGTGGGTGGGTGGTCCCAGTGGTAGTTATACCGCTCCACCTCCAAAAAGGTTGGGCTCAGCCTCCAAGCTGCTGGAAGGGTTGCGTAACCCAGAAGTAAAGGGACTGGACTGTCGTTCCTTCAGGAACACTAATTAGCAGGTAAGATCTAATTACTTCATGTGTCCACTTTAGTGGTATAAAAATGTGACAAATAAATAAATAGGTGAAAATTCTCCAATGGCAATTTTAACATGTTTTTCATCATGTCCAGAAGAGAACCAAAGGGCACTTAGGGACATAGTTGCCGAGCAGCTCCTGTCAATACCATACATTTGTGATCCGATTGCTTAGCATGTAGATAGTCATTTAATCTTGTAAATAGCTGCTGTGTAGCTCCTGTCAATACCATACATTGTGATCCGATTGCTTGGCCTGTATATAGTTACCTGTACATTCGTCCACGACCTGCTGCTCAGCCTGTACATAGTTACTCTAGTTAGTCCCAAGTTGCAACACCTGTTCGTTGTAAGTACAGTGCAGATTTGACCACACTGTACAAATTATGGTTGAATGTAAACCGCACTGATTCTAAAGAGTGTGGTATAGAAAAGACATTGAATACATAAATAAATGTAAGAATCTCAAATGATTTTGCCGCCTAATCAAGTCTCTGATTATAAAACCCTTTTCCTTAATCTGAGCTCCTTTCACTCCTTTGGTCTCTTTCTGCTGAGCATCCGTTTTATCTAATCTGGTTTCTCTCCACCCCAGCTGTTGATCTTGGATCTCAGATTCAGCAGAGAAAACATCTGGTTTGCTTGTAACATTTCTCACCATGCTCATTAGGGAAGAATTGAGGGTGTCCCAGAGAGTGCCATCTTAACACTTGCATCCCATACTGGAAATACCAAGTCCTCTTCCCCAACTTGGTACTCCCTCATTACCTTTCAGGTGTCTTGGATGCAATTTCATGGTGCCATCACTTCAGTCTCGGACTGCATCATCCACACCAGCATAATGCAGCTTCACAGTTGCCCTTCTGGTTCACTGTGATCTGTACCGTTTTCGGGGTTCTGAGAAATGCCTTCAAGCTTTGCTCGTGGAGTGATATTAGATGCTGACCGGAGCACAAAACACTTCTCATCGTGGATATGCCTCTTCACTCTTCCAGTGTTTGACTTCTCACAGGGAACTTTCCCCGCACAGAGGGACCACATCTGGGCTTTCGTCTTCCTTTTTCTTCCCGTCAGGTTGTGTAAGCAGAGACCAGACAAGCTCACTCAAGTGTGTCTTACACAGATGCCATCTTGATTCTAGCAACCTTCTCTTATGCTCTTAAAAGTATTCCAGAGAAAAGGGGCATTGAACAAAAAAGCCTGACCTCTGATACAAGGTGAAATCATTAACTGGCCTTAAAGAATGAAAATGAATACAGGATCTTGAAACTTCAGACAGATAACTGGGACCCGTTTCATTCAAGGCTTTAAAGGTTAAAGATAGGGCTTTAAGAGCAGAAAGAGATGGGAAGCCAAGAAAGACTGGCATGAGCTGGAGTGATAGGATCATATCAAGAACTTCCAGAGATCAGTTGAGCAGCTGTATTTTATGTAGAAACATGATGGCAGAAGAAGACCAAGAGTCCGATTCTGCCATGGACGTCCCGGCCCTCTGTGCACCCGTTCAGAACCAGATGCACAGAGTTAGCCGGGATTCCGATGCCGTGGGGCATGTCTAGCCCCGCAGGATCAGGATCGCATCCAGACCGGGACCCCGATTCAGGTTGGCACATACAGGCCTTGCCCGGCTACCTCAGTCAGAGCTTTGCAATGTAGTCGTGGCACCATGGCATCTGGTTGTCGTGGTACCGCGGCTCCATTCAAAAGCTGCGATCCCTGGCCACCGGCTCAGAAAGTGCTTTCACCGCAGCCCAACCCCTGTTCTGGCCTCCCAAAGCCAGGGTCGAGCCGTGGGGAATGTCCTGTGCCCCATCCTGCCCTTTCTGAGCCCCGGGTCCACCGTCCCCCGCCGACTAGGGGAACGTATTCCACCTCCGAATTAACAGCAAAAAACAACAAGCAGCATGATACACCCAGGACCTAAAAAAGATTTAAAAAAAAACTCTGTGCAAAATTGAGCGTAAATGGAGGTATACAAAATCTTATGACCTCTGATCCATATACATGAACACACTACAACTCTACAGAGACACCATCAATAACAAGAAAAGAGTCCTATTCCAGTATACTCACAAAATCACTCAACTGCCCTAGAAAACTGTTTGAAATTGTAAAGTCTCTCACTTATAACATCAAAAATGATGACCAAAAAAACCCTCCCATTGATCCCCAAATTCTAGCCAACTACTATAAGGAAAAATTAAAACATCCAATGGTAGACCCAACTCTTGCACCCAAACCAAATCCTGCACTGAATTACACCTGGTCAACTTTCTCATAGATCAAGAAGGATACACTCAACAACATTATAACCAAATTAAACACAACTACATCCAGTTTCGATCCATGACCGGCCAGCTGGATAAAGGCCACAAAAACAGAGCTCTCCCCATACTTGCTTCCATTCATTAACTCCTCCCTGAAACAAGGTCGTATGCCTCCTTCCTTATCCTAAAAAATAACTCCTTGGACAATAACAACCCCACAGCATACAGATTAATCTCAAGCCTTCCCTTCACAGCCAAAGTAATTGAAAAAAATAATCCAAATTCAGCTCCAGGACCACATTGATACTCATGCACCCCTAGATGCTCACCAATATAGTTTCCAACCACATGATGGCGTTGAGACTGTTAATTGCGCTACTTGACAAACTGATACGTGGCACAGACAACACCAAACAAGAATTCATCCTCATATTTTTAGACATCGCTGCAGTATTTGACAGCATCAACCACACCTTATTGCTCACCAGACTACAGCAGATAGGATTAAAAGGCACAGTACTCCAATGGTTCCAATCATACCTATCAAACAGAACCCAACAGGTTAGAACCAGAATCACACATCTAAATCATATAAATAAGGACTACCCCAAGGATCTACCCTTTCTACCCTCCTTTTTAATATATACCTCCAGCCCATATGCACCATCTTCAAAATATTCAACATAAGTTATCACATATACAGACGATATAATGCTATATCTCCCGTTCAATATCTCCATTCCTATCCCGCACCAAATAATACAATGCCTCAAAGAATCAGCAAAATGGCTCACTTCTCATAACCTACTGATCAACTTCAGCAAAACTGAAGCACTTTATGTTACCAAAAATCAGAGTTTTGCCCCTCCTTCAATATCACAATTAATGAAACTGACATAGTAGTAAAGAATGAGGTAAAATACCTAGGGGTCACCCTAGACCAGACACTCAGCATGTCCACCCACATAAAACTCACGACCAAAAAAAATCTACTATAAACTCAAAATCTTAAAACGGCTGCAACCACTTCTCTCCAACCTTGACTTCAGATCAGTGCTCCAAGCATTAATCACATCCCACATAGACTTTTGTAACAGCGCTCTACAAAGCTTATCTAAACAGATCCTAAAACAGCTCCAAATGGCGCAACATGCTATAGCATTAATCGTTTGGAATGCAAATATATCGGAACACATTACTCCAGTATTATACAAGTTACACTGGCTCCCAGTCCAAAGCTGAATACACTACAAAACACTGATGACCACATCCAAACTCAGACAGATAGCCCCTTCCCACCTCATCTCCCTAATCGGCAAACAAGCTGAGATATGATTAAAATGAGGATGCAATCAAAATAAACTAATGATTCCTGCAGACTTATGAAAATCCATCAAAGCCACAAATAGAGCATTCTCACACCTTGCACCCACTCTCTGGAATGCCCTGCCTGATGAGCTAAGAGAAACTATTGATCTTACCACATCCCACAAAAAACTAAGAACTCGCCTCTTCAAGCAACATTTCGGTGACCTGTTGGAACCTTCCAACACAGCCCCTACCTAGGTCACCACATAAAAGACATAATCCCCTAAATCCAGAACCCCTCCCCCCACAATCAAAGAAAGCACACATAAGCTAGCAAATTTGATGAATCCCCTTCAGACCAAAATGTTATCTAAGGGCACTGTTTTCCTGTACATAGTTATTAACTTAAGCTCAAGCTAGAATACTTATGTTCAATGTTTTTGTGCATAGTTTAAACTGTTATATGTATCTGACCCTGTTTATGTAAACCACATTTGATCTTGTGGAAAAAGCAGTATATAAATGCTAATAAACAAATACAGGCGTATGCAGCACTGAACAGACACAAATAAAAGACGGTCCCTGCTCATCAGAGCTTACAATCTCTAGTTGACAGACAACACAACAGCTGGGGACAAGGATATGTCTAAGCAGTGGTTTCTCAACATGGGGTCACAGAAACATGGCCTTGTTCCCCTTCTCTCTGGACTTTCACTTATGACCTATGCCAAGTAGTGTTAGTAGTCAGCATGTGGCCTGTGAGCCAGTGAACATTATTCATAGGCTGTTGCCCCTCCTGTTAGACTAGAAACCCATGCTGGGGTCTGTAAGCACACACTGCACACTGACACAAGGGACCTTGTGCCAATTGCTGCTGTTGCCACTACTGTTGCTGCTGCCTTCTTGCTTTAGATGAGTGAAGGGAGGGGAAGGAGTCTGGAGACCTGCTATTTTGATTTCATATCATCTGGGGACAATTGAATTTTCGGTTGTTAAAATGGGGTCATACAGGATAAAAGTTTGAAAGGCACTGATCTAGGGGAATGGTGAGGAAACACAGAGTTGGAGAAGAGGAGACTAAGCAGATCAGGATTCAAAAGCGGCCTGGGAAGAGATGAGTTTTCAGCCTGGATTTGAAAAGGACCAGATATGAAGCCTGACGTACAGGTTTGGGTAATTTGTTCCAGGCATAAAGAGCAGCAAGGTGGAAGGATCAAAGTCTGGAGTTGGCAGTAGAAGAGGAGGGCACAGATAGAAGAGCCAGTACTTGACATGGTTGATACGCCCTCCACATTTTCCTCCAACTGGGCCACCTTAGATGAAATAGTGGCTACCTCCTTCTGATGATGATCAACAGACTGAAGCACAAGAGCAGAGGCACTTTGGAGAACTCCAAATTGAGACAAAAAAGAACGTTCCAAGGCCTGAAGACCTTCCTAGAGGGAATCCAAGGTAACTGCTGCCGGACGTTGAAGAACAGACTGTGCAGACAACACTGCCGTGGTCTCAATGAGTAAAGGAGAAGAAACACCCGGGGCAGCATCAGCTGCAACATACAAACTTCCTCCGCTCGCAGGAGGGCTGCTCGAAACAGCCGCAGACTCCGCAGCCACGGACACGGCAACCACAGAGTTACTCAGCATAATGGGAAGTGATGACTCAGAGATTGCAGTTTTCCCGAAGTCTCGGGGCGCCGTTCCCTCTCTTCCGGATGCGAGAATAGCAGGCTGAATCGGAGGGGCCCGCACCTCCAGGCTAAGTGATATCTGCAGCTCAGAGTGGCTTGGCGAGCCTCCTTCCGCTATCGACGCCCCCAAAGAGCCTGATAGCCCCGGAGCATTGACCACTCCAGCAGGCCTCACGAACGCATCGAGAGAACCGCCTTTTCACTTTCCTCTTACACAGCATTGTAGAAAAAGTGAGGAAATAAGGCAGCAAGCCAACTAGCGGCATCTAGTGTGTGTCGGCCATCTTGCCTCCCCAGCACAACCAATACAGAGGCATTATAATATCCTTTATTTTATTCTCCATTTCTTTCCTTATGATTCCTAGCATTCTATTTGCTCTCTTAGCCGCTGCTGCACACTGTGCGGAGGGTTTCAACATCTTATCCACGATGACACCTAAATCTTTTTCCTGGGTGGAACCTTGCATCGTGTAACCATAGTTTGGGTTGTACATTCCTAGGTGCATAACTTTGCACTTGTCCACATTAAATTTCATCTGCCATTTCAATGGTTAGTCTTTCAATTTATCAAGGTCCTCTTGCAATTTTTCACAATTCTCATGGGTTTGAATAATTTTGTGTCATCTGCAAATTAATTACTTCACTCGTTATTCCCATTTCCAGGTCATTTATGAATATGTTAAAAAAGCAGTGGTCCCAGCACAGATCCCTGGGATACTCCACTATTCACCTTTCTGCATTGGAAAAATTGTCCATTTAGCCCTACCCTCTGCTTTTTATCTTTTAACCAGTTCCTGATCCACAATAGTACACTGCCTCTTATCCCATGATTTTTTAATTTCGCCAAGAGTCTCTCATGAGAGACCTTGTCAAAAGCTTTCTGAAAATCCAGATACACAATATCAACCGACTCACCTTTGTCTACCTGTTTATTCACAGCTTCAAAAAAACACAAAAGATTAGTAAGACAAGGCTTTCCTTAACTAAAGGCCTGTTGGCTGTCTCCTATTAAGCTATGGCTATCTACATGTTCAGTAATTTTGTTTTTTTATAATGGTTTCTACCATTTTTCCTTGTACTGACGTCATGCTCACTGGTCAGTAGTTTCCTGGACACCTCTGTAACCCTTTTTAAAAATTGGCGTTACATTGGCCATCCTCCAGTCTTCAAGTATTACAGATGATTTTAATGTTTATTGTAAACCGCACTGATGCTGAATAGCGCGGTATAAAAGAGACTTTAAATAAATAAATAAATAAATAAATGATGGTTCACAGATTACTTATAGTAGGTCTGCAATCTCATATTTTAGTTCTTTCAACACCCTTGGATGTATACCATCCGGTCCAGGTGATTTGCTACTCTTCAGTTTATCAAATAGTTATAATACATCTTCCTTGTGTATCAATGTTTGTTTTTTTCAATTCTTCTGCAGCATCACCTTTTAAATACCATTTCAGTCATGGGTAACATCCCCTATATCTTCCTCAGTAAAGACCGAAGCAAAGAATTCATTCAGTCTCCTCTATGGCCTTGTCTCCTCTTAGTGCCCCTTTTACCCCTCTACCATCTAATGGTCCAACTGACACTCTCACAGGTTTTTTGCTACAGATGTACTTGAAAAAGTCTTTAATACGCGTTTTGCTTCCACAGCAAGCTTCTTCTCAAATTCTCTCTTTGCCTGCCTTGTCAGTGCCTTGCTTATAACTTGCCAGTGCTTATGTGTCCAGTTTTCGTCATTTGGCTCCTTTTCCATTTCCTGAAAGATGTTTTTTTGGCAACAACAGCCTCTCTGACCTCACCTTTAAACCATACCAAAACATCTCTTGCCAAAGTCTCCAGTGACCCGTTCCTGGCAAAATCCAAGGGCCTTTACTCGATCCTCATCCTTCTTGAACTTTCTGCTGCTTTTGACACTGTTGACCCCAACCTTCTCCTTAATACCTTGTCATCGCTTGGTTTTAAGGTCTCTGTGCTATCCTGGTTCTCTTCTTATCTCTCCCATTGCTCTTTCAGTATTTGTTCTGGTGGATCCTCCTCTACTGCTATCCCATTCTCAGTTGGTGTACCCAACAGTCTTGGGTCCGTTCCTTTTCTCTCTATATATCCATTCCCTTGGTGCATTCATCTCTTCCCATGCTTTCAGTGCCATTTTTACGCTGATGACTCACAGATCTACCTCTCTATATCTGAAATCTCTCCAGCAATCCAGACCGGATCTCTGCATGCCTTTATGACATTGCTACTTGGATGTCTCACCGCCGCTTGAACATGGGCAAAATTGAGCTTCTTATTTCTCCCCCTAAACCCTCCTCTCCTCTTACTCCTTTCTCAATCTCTATGGATAACTCTCTACTTCTCCCTGTCTCCTCGGCTCGCAACCTTGGGGTCATAAGAACATAAGATATGCCATACTGGGTCAGACCAAGGTCCATCAAGCCCAGTATCCTGTTTCCAAAAGTGGCCAATCTAGGTCATACGTACCTAGCAGTTTCCCCAAAAGACACAGGTTCCGCAATGCTTGTACTGGGTCAAGCATTGATATCCTGGGTCCCTTCTTAATAATAGTTTATGGACCTTTCCTCCAGGAACTTGTCCAAACCTTTTTTAAACCCAGCTACACTAACAGCCTTTGCTACATCCTCCGGTAACAAATTCCAGAGTTTGATTACACGTTGAGTGAAAAAATATTTTCTTTTATTAATCTTAAATAGTTTACCCTGTAGCTTTATTGCATGTCCCCTAGTCTTTCTATATTCTGGTAACGTAAACAATCGATCTACGTTTACCCGTTCCACTCCGTTCATTAATTTGTAGACTTCTATCATATCTCCCCTCAGCCGTCTCTTTTCCAGGTTAAAGAGCCCTAACCTTTTTAGCCTTTCTTCATAGGAGTATCTTTCCATCCCCTTTACCATTTTGGTGGCTCTTCTCTGAACCTTTTCTAATAACTCTATATCCTTTTTAAGATACGGTGACCAGAATTGCACACAATATTCAAGGTGCGCTCTCACCATGGAACGATATAGAGCCATTATAATATCTTTTGTTTTATTTTCCATTCCTTTCCTTATGATACCTAGCATTCTATTTGCTCTCTTGGCTGCCGTTGCACACTGGGCCGAGGGTTTTAACATGTTATCCACAATGACGCCTAAATCTTTTTCCTGGGTAGTGGTTCCTAATGTGGAACCTTGCCTTGTGTAACCATAGTTTTGGGTTGTTCTTCCCTAGGTGCATAACTTTACACTTGTCCACATTAAATTTCATCTGCCATTTTGATGCCCAGGTCTTCTAATTTATCAAGATCCCTCTTGGCAATTTTCCACAATCCTCTTGGGTTTTAACAACTTTAAATAGTTTTGTGTCATCTGCAAATTTGATAACCTCACTCGTTGTTCCACTTTCCAGGTCATTTATGAATATGTCAAAAAGCAGCGGACCCAGCACAGATCCCTCGGGTACACCACTATTCACCTTTCTCCATTGGGAAAATTGGCCATTTAGCCCAATCCTCTGCTTTCTATCTTTTAACCAGTTCTTGATCCACAGTAGTACACTGCCTTCTATCCCATGACTCTTTAGTTTTGCCAAATGTCTCTGATGAGGGACCTTGTCGAAGGCTTTCTGAAAGTCCAGATACACAATATCAACCGGACTCACCTTTGTCCACCTGTTTGTTCACACTTTCAAAAAAACATAACAGATTAGTAAGACAAGATCTTCCTTGTCTAAAGCCATGTTGGGCTGTCTCCCATTAGGCCATGACTATCTACATGCTGAGTAATTTTATTCTTTATGATGGTTTCTACCATTTTTTCCCGGTACTGACGTGAGGCTCACTGGTCTGTAGTTTCCCGGATCACCCTTGGAAACCTTTTTAAAAATTGGTGTTACATTGGCGATCCGCCAATCTTCAGGTATTAGAGATGATTTTAATGATAGTTCACAGATTACTAATAGCAGGTCTGCAATCTCATATTTCAGTTCTTTCAACACCCTTATTTATACCAGGTTTGGTCCAGCCCAGGTGATTTGCTACTCTTCAGTTTATCTAATAGTTGTAATACATCTTCCCGATGTATCGATATTTCCTTCAATTCTTCCGCACCTTTAAATACCACTTCAGTCATAGGTAACATCCCTACATCTTCCTCAGTAAAGACCGAAGCAAAGAATTCATTCAGTCTCTCCGCTATCGCCTTGTCGCCTCTTAGTGCCCCTTTAACTCCTCTATCATCTAATGGACCAACTGACTCTCTCACAGGTTTTTTTGTACGAATGTATTTGAAAAAATCTTTATTTCGCGTTTTTGCTTCCACAGCAAGCTTCTTCTCAAATTCTCCCTTTGCCTGCTTTATCAATGACTGGCATTTGATTTGCCAGTGCTTGTGCTGTTTCCCGGTTTCTTCATTTGGCTCTTTTTCCATTCCTGAAAGAGCTTTTTTGGCAACAGCCTCTCTGACCTCACCTTTAAACCATGCTGGCAGTTTTTTGGACTTACCTTCCACTTTCTTAAAGCGTGGAATACAGCTGGTCTGGGCTGCCAAGATAGTATTTTTCAACAACACCCAAGCTTGATGTAAGTCTTTAACCTTTGCGACTGCTCCTTTTAGTTCTTTCTTAACTATTTTCCTTATTTTATCATAGTCTCCCTTTGGAAAGTTAAAAGGTAGTACTGTGGATTTCCGTACTATCCCTCCTCCACTAATTAAATCAAAGGTGATCATGCTACGATCACTATTGCCAAGTGGTGCCAACACCCTTATTTCTTGCACTAGGATCGTGTGTTCCACTAAGGACTACCTCTAATATGGCTTCCCCTCTGGTCGGTTCATGAACCAGCTGCTCCAAGAACAGTCATTTATTTCATCTAGGAACTTTATCTCCCTAGCATGTCCTGCCGTGACACTGACCCAATCGATACCGGGGTTATTGAAATCACCCATTATTATTACTGCGCTGTAACGTTTGTTAGCTTCCTTGATTTCTTTGAGCATTTCATCATCCATTTGTTCATTCTGTCCCGGTGGTCGATAGTACACCCTCACTGCCATCACCTTCCCCTTTATACATGGAATTTCAATCCATAGAGATTCTACAGCAAATTTTGTTTCCTGCAAAACTTTAATCCTTTCTGACTCAATGCCCTCTCTAACATAGAGCGCAGCCCCTCCACCAATTTGGTCAGCTCTATCATTACGATATAGTTTGTACCCAGGTGTATCAGTGTCCCACTGGTTGTCCTCCTTCAACCATGTCTCTGATATTCCAATCATATCTAACCTCTCATGTAGTGCTATATTATTCTAACTCTCCCATCTTATTTTTTAGACTTCTAGCATTTGCATACAAGCATTTTAGAGACACTATTTATTCATATTAATTTGGCTATTGGTAGACATGGGTAATGTCATAATAAAAGTTAGCGCATCAGCAGCAGCAAAGAGATCTTTAATTTAAAGTCAAATAAGATATGTAGATTTGCACAAAAGGCAAAACAGGTCAGTACTCTATGAGCAGCAACTAAGCTTCTGGAGACCTTTACAAAGAGGCCCTTTCTACCTAGCGGGCAAGAGGACTGTGTGAACTTTTTTCAATAGGTGTAAACACCAGGGTGGCAGAGTCACAAGGCCATTTTGAAAGAGGTCCTTCTAATCCAAGCAAGGGCTGTTAATTCATGCCAGGCAAGTTGGTCACAGCTTACCTCAGCCAGCACAGGCATAAATAGCCTCAACCAGCAGTTTCTGTGATCCTCAGGCTTGAAAGACTAGAAATAAGGGTCTGTGGTACTTCTGATGAGAAGAGATCTGCAATTGTGAGTATATACTTTCTGGGAATTTTCTGAAAGGAATTTCTTGTCTAAAAGCTAATTAATCTGTGAAACCACTATTTTTTTGGTTGAAAGCAGTCAGGGCCTAGTTGCAAGCGGTTTAAGTTTACATTTAAAACACAGAAGGCGGCTTTCTGGTTAAATTTAGAACCCAGACAGAAGAGCTTGCTAGTTTAAATGTCATAATAAGTTAGAGCCTAAGCAGCTGCAAAGAGCTATAATTTTAATCAAATAAGAATATAGATTACCTCAGCAGCACAGGACAGGGTACTGTATAGCAGCCCCTATGTAATAAGTGTTAGTCCCTCCCCACACCCACCCAACCCTGGGGATAATCCTAGATATAGGTACTTACACATGTTAAGAGACAGGAGGTGCCTCAGGTGTAAGCGTCGGTACCCAAATCAGTCAAAAACACCTAAGGGGACCTGAGATTAATTAGGCTTCAGGTGAACAAGGTATATTAAACGTATTAGGTACAGTTTTATTGGCAACCTTTAGTAAATAAAGAAAGTAAAGATTGTAAACACAAACTTAAAAAATCTAATATGCAGACAGCAGTCCAGCAGCGAGATGGGGGCTTTCCAGTCTTCTGCATTGAGTGTCACATGGATGATTTTTCTCTCCCAGTTGGTGAGAGGTTTTAACGTATGCACTAGGTGCAAGAAGCTCTTTTGCTCTCAGGGAACGAGTGCTGTTCTCTAGAGGCTAGAGTAGAAGGACTTGGTGAAAAATTAAGACAAACCAGAGAGGTACATAGGACGAGACCTACATGGATATAGTCCTGAAGTCCCACCTCCAGTCTGGCAGCATCCCTGTTGCCATGGGTGAGGGAGAGGAGGTCCCACGTGAAAGGAGAGCATCACACTGGGGTGGCAAGGACGTTATCCTGTAACTAGGACCTGGCCTTCAGGTGATGTCAAACCCTTTTGCACCGAGGAAAGTGGCTCCAGGGCCCTGTTGCGTCAGTGAGGGAGTGGTTAGGTCTGACAGTCGTTTATAGTTGGTTATTTCCGAATTCATTAGGCAATGTAAACTAGCTGGGTGGATACTTGGGTGGACGTGAGGATTCGCCTGGTAACATGCCTGCCGGCCGCGCCGAAACGGTAGAGGACCCTCACGACGCCACCTAGATAACGGTCTTAGATAGTGCTGCGGGAGGAGTCGGCTTGTTCCGTGGTACATGTCCCAAAAGTAGAATGGTACCAATGAAAACAATAGGAAAATGTGGTAGGGAGGTTACTGGATGGCAAAATTTAGGCTTTTATGTAGGAAGTTGAAAATCCAGAACCTTCCAGGGATAGGCATTCAAGAAATGCTTCCAGTTCCAGTGCAGGGACCCACAGGCAGGCAGAGCCTCCCGGAGTCTTTCAATGCGTGGATATAAGACCGTGGATTGCTGAGATGCAGGGTTTTGGATTTGTTAGGAACTGGGGGAACCATCTGGGTTTGAACCTTTCGAACGTCAAATTGCGGGGACGATACTTAACACGCGGGATGGGGCTTCACCGTCACCGGGGGGCGGACTGGAACCAGGCTGACGGCAGTAAGCCTTTAAAAAGGAGAGATAGCAGCTTGTAGTCTAGATCATAGGAGAAAGCCGACAGTCGCCCAACAGCAGATGGTTCGGAAGAATGTATCCTTGAAGGATACTACCCAAAGCAGAGAGGTTCCAAAAAAGCGTAAAGTAGCACAAATGCCCTCGAGTTATGGAGCAGGACAGCGCTTAAAGATCCCAAATTACCATGTCTACAAATAGCCAAATTAATATGAATAAAATACAGTCGCTAAAATGCTTGTATGTCATCTTTACTCCCTCTATCCTCTTCTCCACAGACAGCCACCTGATAGCTAAAAACGGCCGTTTTCTTTCTCTACAAAACATCAACAAAATGCGCCCAATTCCTTTCTGAATACACTACTATGACACTTATCCACTCCTGAGTCACCTCCTGTCTAGATTATTTAAACCTGCTCCTTGCTGGTTCTCCCTCTGAGTCATCGCTCTCCCCTTCAATCTGTGCAAAACACTCTGCTGCGCAGCTAATCTTTCATCCAGCCTTGTCATGAGTATATTACCCCTCTTATGAAGTCTCTTCATTGGCTTCCTATTCAGGTCCGGCATAAAGTTCAAACTGTGTCGTGCTGACCTATGAAGTGCATTCGTTCTGCGTCCTCACTTACCTTTCCTATTATCTCTCCCTACACCCATCCTTGGGAACTCTGCTTCTCAGGCAAATGGTTTTACTATCTGTGCCCGTATCTTGGATTGTCAACTCCAGACTTTGCCCCTTTCACCTTGCTGTTCCTTATGGCGGGAACAAAAAATACCAGAGTCTGTACATCGGGTGCCTTCTCTGACGCTTTTCAAATCCAGGCTGAAACTCCCCTTTTTTTGCTACCGCTTTCAGATCTTGATGCACCTAGATGTCCTTTGTGTTGCCTTACCATTCCCCCTAGCTGTTTCACATGTCTACAGCTTACTCTGTTGTCTGTCTCTGTTAGATTGTAAGCCTTCCATTTGAGCAGGGACCATCTTTTAAAATGGATGTGCCGGGCTATGTACGCCTTGTAGCGCTATCAAAATGTTCAGTCGTAGTAGTAAAAACTAGAGACCAGCTGGGTTCTCTGCCATTTGTACTGGGAAAGTAAAGAAACCAAAAACAGACTAGATAGGAGTATGGTTTTAACCTGTCATAATATTCTTTGAAACTGTTCTTTTGATCTGAGATTGCACAGTAAAGGCTAAAGCAGATCTTGTGAAGCAGGTGTGCTGAAAGAGGTGTTCCAGATTTGTCAGGCCAGTTCAGACTCCGCCATGATCTCCCCCTCCCAGCAGATGGAGACCGAGGAATTGCAGGCTTCTGTGATGTCATAGTATAAGGGAGCTGGCACTCCGCCTTTTAAGACAGTATTTCTTAGGTCTCTGGCAGATGGGAGGAGCTCAGCCCAGTCTGTGCTGCAGGGAAGGGATTTCTTATCTAAAAAAAAAAAATTAGAGTTTTAGTCTAATATAGTGGTTAGGTAGTAGGTGTCAGTTTTTGAATTAATTTTGAAGTGGAGTGAGCTGCCCCCTTAGAGGACCTGGACGTTCAATCA
>CM066044.1:97848918-98073479 GCA_033557465.1 Ichthyophis bannanicus | reverse complement strand
CTTCAGTTTATCTAATAGTTGGTAATACATCTTCCCGATGTATCGATATTTCCTTCAATTCTTCCGCACCTTTAAATACCACTTCAGTCATAGGTAACATCCCTACATCTTCCTCAGTAAAGACCGAAGCAAAGAATCATTCAGTCTCTCCGCTATCGCCTTGTCGCCTCTTAGTGCCCCTTTAACTCCTCTATCATGCTAATGGACCAAACTGACTCTCTCACAGGTTTTTTGCTACGAATGTATTTGAAAAAATCTTTATTTCGCGTTTTTGCTTCAACAGCAAGCTTCTTCTCAAATTCTCCCTTTGCCTGCTTTATCAATGCCTTGCATTTGATTGGCCAGTGCTTGTGCTGTTTTCCAGGTTTTTCTTCATTTGGCTCTTTTTCCATTTCCTGAAAGATGCTTTTTTGGCAACAGCCTCTCTGACCTCACCTTTAAACCATGCTGGCAGTTTTTTGGACTTCCTTCCACTTTTCTTAAAGCGTGGAATACAGCTGGTCTGGGCTGCCAAGATAGTATTTTTCAACAACACCCAAGCTTGATGTAAGTCTTTAACCTTTGCGACTGCTCCTTTTAGTTCTTTCTTAACTATTTTCCTTATTTTATCATAGTCTCCCTTTGGAAAGTTAAAAGGTAGTACTGTGGATTTCCGTACTATCCCTCCTCCACTAATTAAATCAAAGGTGATCATGCTACGATCACTATTGCCAAGTGGTGCCAACACCCTTATTTCTTGCACTAGATCTGGTGTTCCACTAAGGACTAGGTCTAATATGGCTTCCCCTCTGGTCGGTTCATGAACCAGCTGCTCCAAGAACAGTCATTTATTTCATCTAGGAACTTTATCTCCCTAGCATGTCCTGCCGTGACACTGACCCAATCGATACCGGGGTTATTGAAATCACCCATTATTATTACTGCGCTGTAACGTTTGTTAGCTTCCTTGATTTCTTTGAGCATTTCATCATCCATTTGTTCATTCTGTCCCGGTGGTCGATAGTACACCCTCACTGCCATCACCTTCCCCTTTATACATGGAATTTCAATCCATAGAGATTCTACAGCAAATTTTGTTTCCTGCAAAACTTTAATCCTTTTCTGACTCAATGCCCTCTCTAACATAGAGCGCAGCCCCTCCACCAATTTGGTCAGCTCTATCATTACGATTGCTAGTTTGTACCAGGTATCAGTGTCCCATGGTTGTCCTCCTTCCACCATGTCTCTGATATTCCAATCATATCTAACCTCTCATTTAGTGCTATATATTCTAACTCTCCCATCTTATTTTTTAGACTTCTAGCATTTGCATACAAGCATTTTAGAGACACTATTTTATTCATATTAATTTGGCTATTGGTAGACATGGGTAATTTCATAATAAGTTAGAGCCTAGCAGCAGCAAAGAGCTATAATTTAAATCAAATAAGAATATAGATTAGCACAAAAGGCAAAACAAGGTCAGTACTCTTTGAGCAGCAAATAGTCTTCTGGAGACCTTTACAAAGAGGCCTTCTACCTAGCGGGCAAGAGACCTGTGAAACTTTTTCAATAGGTGTAAACACCAGGTGGCAGATCAAAAGGCCATTTTGAAAGAGTCCTTCTATCCAAGCAAGGGCTGTTAATCATCCAGGAAGTTGGTCACAGCTTACCTCAGCAGCACAGGCATAAATAGCTCAACCAGAGTTCTGTGATCCTCAGTCCTTGAAAGACTAGAAAGGGTGGCTGTTACTTCTGGAGAGAGATCTGCAATTGTGAGTATATACTTCTGGGAATTTTCTGAAAGGAATTCTTTTTATTAAAGCTAATTAATCTGGAAACCCACTATTTTGGTTAAATCAGTCAGGGCCTAGTTGCAGCGGTTTAAGTTTACATTTAAAACACAGAAGGCGGCTTTCTGGTTAAATTTAGAACCCAGCAGAGAGCTTGTAGTTTAAATTTCATAATAAGTTAGAGCCTAGCAGCTGCAAAAAGCTATAATTTAATCCAAATACGAATATAGCTTACCTCAGCAGCACAGGACAGGGTACTGTATAGCAGCCCTATTTTAATAAGTGTTATTCCCTCCCCACACCCACCCACCCCTGGGATAATCCTAGCTTTATAGGTACTTACACATTTTAATAGACAGGAGGTGCTCTCAGGTGAAGCTCGTTACCCAAATCAGTCAAACACTAAGGACCTGAGATTAATTAAGCTTCAGGTGAACAAGGTATATTAAACGTATTAGGTACAGTTTTATTGGCAACCTTTAGTAAATAAAGAACTTAAAGATCTAAACACAAACTTAAAACTAATATGCAGACAGCAGTCCAGCAGCGAGATGGGGGCTTTCCAGTCTTCTGCATTGAGTGTCACATGTATGATTTTCTCCCAGTTGGTGAGAGGTTTTACGTATGCACTAGGTGCAAGGAGCTCTTTGCTCTCAGGGAACGAGTCTGTTCTCTAGAGGCTAGAGTAGCAGACTTGGAAAACATAAGACAAACAGAGAGGTACATAGACGAGACCTACAGGGATATAGTCCTGAAGTCCCACCTCCAGTCTGGCAGCATCCCTGTTGCCATGGAGGAGAGAGGTCACGTGACAGGAGAGCATCACCCTGGTGTGGCAGGAAGTTATCCTGTAACTAGGACCTGTCCTTCAGGTGATGTAAAACCCTTTCGCACCGAGGAAGTTTCTCCAGGGCCATGTGCCCATGAGGGAAGGGTTAGGACAGTCGTTATAGTTGGTAATTCGATCATTAGGCATGTAAATAGCTGGGTGGCTGGTGGACGTGAGGATCGCCTGGTAACATGCCTGCCTGGTGCGAAGGTAGCGGACCTCACGAGCCACCTAGATAAGGTCTTAGATAGTGCTGGGGAGGAGTCTGCTGTCTTGGTACATGTCGGTACCAATGACATAGGAAAATGTGGTAGGGAGGTTCTGGAGGCAAAATTTAGGCTTTTAGGTAGGAAGTTGAAATCCAGAACTTCCAGGGTAGCATTCACCGAAATGCTTCCCGTTCCATGTGCAGGACCCAAAAGGCAGGCAGAGCTCCGGAGTCTCAATGCGTGGATAAGACAGTGGTGCTGAGATGAAGGTTTTGGATTTGTTAGGAACTGGGGAACATTCTGGGGAAAGGAGGGGCTCTTCCGAAGGGATGGGCTTCACCTTAACCGGGATGGAACCAGGCTGCCGGCATTAACCTTTAAAAAGGAGAGAGAGCAGCTTTTAAGCTAGATAATAGGAGAAAGCCGACAGTCGCCCAACAGCAGATGGTTCGGAAGAATGTATCCTTGAAGGATACTACCAAAAGCAGAGAGGTTCCAAAAAAAGAGTAAAGTAGCACAAATGCCCTCGAGTATGGAGCAGACAGAGCTTAAAGATCCCAAATTACCCATGTCTACCAATAGCCCAAATTAATATGAATAAAATACAGTCTCTAAATGCTTGTAATGTCATCTTTGACTCCCCTCTCTCCTTCTCCACAGACATCCACCTGATAGCTAAAACTGCCGTTTCTTTCTCTACAACATCAACAAAATTCGCCCATTCCTTTCTGAATACACTACCTATGACACTTATCCACTCCTTAGTCCACCTCCTGTCTAGATTATTTTAACCTGCTCCTTGCTGGTCTCCCTCTGAGTCATCTCTCTCCCCTTCAATCTGTTCAACACTCTGCTGCGCAGCTAATCTTCCATCAGCCTTGTCATGCTTATATTACCCCTCTTCTGAAGTCTCTTCATTGGCTTCCTATTAGTTTCCGCATCCAGTTCAAACTTGTCGTGCTGACCTATAAGTGCATTCGTTCTGCTGCTCCTCACTACCTTTCCTCTTATCTCTCCCTACACCCCTCCTTGGGAACTCTGCTTCTCAGGCAAATGGTTTCTCTCTGTGCCCTTCTCTTTTATTGTCAACTCCAGACTTTGCCCCTTTCACCTTGCTGTTCCTTATGGCTGGAACAAACTACCAGAGTCTGTACATCGGGTGCCTTCTCTGACGCTTTTCAAATCCAGGCTGAAAACTCACCTTTTTTGCTACCGCTTTCAGATCTTGATTCACCTGATGTCCTTTGTGTTGCCTTCCCATTCCCCCTAGCTGTTTCACATGTCTACAGCTACTCTGTTGTCTGTCTCTATTAGATTGTAAGCTCCATTGAGCAGGGACCATCTTTTACATGTCTGTGCAGGGCTATGTACGCCTTGTAGAGCTATACAAATGTTCAGTAGTAGTAGTAAAACTAGAGACCAGCTGGGTTCTCTGACATTGTACTGGGAAGTTAAATGAACAGACTAGATAGGCTTATGGTTTTTACCTGTCATCATATTCTTTGAAACTGTCTTTTGATCTGAGATTGCACATTAAAGCTAAAGCAGATCTTGTGAAGCAGGTGTGCTGAAAGATGTGTTCCATATTGTCAGGCCAGTTCAGACTCCTGCATTATCTCCCCCTCCCAGCAGATGGAGACCGAGAATTGCAGGCTTCTGTGATGTCATAGTATAAGGGAGCTGGCACTCCGCCTTTTAAGCCAGTATTTCTTAGTCTCTGGCAGATGGGATGAGCTCAGCCCAGTCTGTGCTGCATGGAAGGGATTTCTTATCTAAAAAAAAAAAAAATTAGAGTTTAGTCTACTTTAGTGGTTAGGTAGTAGGTGTCAGTTTTTGAATTAATTTTGAAGTGAGTGAGCTGCCCCCTTAGAGGACTGGGACCGTTCAATCAGTGGGGTCCTCTAGTTGGGGGGGGGGATGCAGAAGAGGGTCCATTTAGTCGGGCTTATTTCTCTCTCTCTCCAACTGCCGCACTTTCAAGTCACATAGCATCAGGGCCTTTAATTTGCCAACTTTGGAGTGTTTACTTGCCCGGGTTGGTGTGGGTGCAGCAGGAGCCTCTGGATCCAGTGTTCTGTCGAGTGAGTGTGGTATTGTGCAGAGGGATGGATCCTTTTGTGAGCAGCTTCGGTGTTTGTGTTTTTTGGGGCTCTCGGCATGCCGGCTTCTTCAAAATTGATTTGTGCAGCCTAAAGAAGAGGTGGCTTTCAGGATTGGGCTTCTGCCACGGCTGCGAAGCAGAAGACCATGCTGTGGAAGAAGAACTTCAGGGGGCAGCTTTTTCAGCAGGGAACCCTCCGGAGGGTCCTGGCTCATCAGTAGTGTCCGATCTGGAGTTGTCTTCTCAGGCTCCAGCTCCTGCGATTTTAGCAGGAACCACAGCCATTTTGCAACCCTTGGGCCAGGCTTGTCATGCTGTTGTGGGGAGTCAGGATTCAGTTGCTGCTTCTCCCTGCAGACAGCCAGAGCATCATGGGAGGAGGCAGGTTTCAGGATTGGAAGCTCTGCCTTTTCCCCCAGAGTTCGTTGTGCTCCTTCTCCAGGCCTACTGCTTAAAGCCAAGGCCTGGGGGGGGGAGGCATGGAAAGGCAAGATCAGCTCCTCCTCAGCTATCTAAGGAGGGCTTGGTAGTTCTCCCACTTTTGCAGCCATCTGGGGCAGACTGGCCAGTGGGGTTTGGGGCCCTTGAGGATCCATTGGGGGGCCCTCAGGCCTTGGCTGAGAGGAGTCTGAGGCAGACCTTGAGGAGGGCGAGATCCCTCTCCCCTCAGGGAAAGACCCCAGTATTGTCCAGGTTTTCTGGCGTGAGGAACTGACTCTGTTGATAGAACACTTTCTTGCCACTCTTAATAATTCTCAGGAACCAGAGTTTCCACTGGAAGATCCATTGTTGCAAGGCATCTGAATTTTGGAGACTGCTTTCCCAATACACAGGGCGCTTAAGCAGATGATATAGCTGGTGTGCTGGAGGCTGGTGTACGAGACGAATGGCAATGGCCCGCTTGTATCCTATTACAGCTGGGGAGAAAGAACCCCTGAATATGTCTAAGGTGGGTGCCTTGGTCTCGGCGGACACCAGGAAGACCACCATCCACGTGGAAGGGGAGCGGTGCTCGAGGATGTACAAGATAAAGTTTGAAATGCTGCTGAAGCAGGCCTTTGAGGTGAATCTTGTGCACTACAGGCCTCGGTTTGTGGGGCCTATATGGCTACAGCCTGTTTGGGCTGGTCTCAGAGCTTATCCAAGGCAAACAGTCAAGGGCAGCAACAGCTGTTGCTGGAGGTGGCTAAGCTGGAATCCAGGGCGGCGTACCTAGCAGATGCTTTCCATGATCTCCTTTGAGCTTTAGCCCAAAAGCATAGCATCTGTGGTGGCGGCTTGGTGGCTTCTGTGCTTGTGTAACTGGGTTGCAGACATTTCGTCAAAGGCTGCCCAGTAGGCTAGGGAAGCTCCTGTTTGGGGAGGCTTTGGAAAAGCTGGTCAAGGACTTGGGGGAGGCCAAGCCTAAGAACCCTAAAGGAGTCTCTTGACTACATTGTAGTCAAAGGATTTTCATCGGTTCAGAGTGGTTCACTTTGCACCCTACCAGCGTAGGCATTTCGCCTCCAGTGGGCAGTCCTTTCGGGGTGGCCGAGGTACCGGAAGAGATTTCTTTACTGGAGCTAGTACCGGCTCCAAGAAAGCCCAGTGAGCTCAATGGGCCTCAGGTGGGACTGGTGCCAATTGGTGGGAGACTTGTCAGTTTTGTCCTGCCTGGGTCTACATTACCTTGGACCAGTGGGTACTAGCAGTTAGCCGCGAAGGCTACTCTCTGGAATTTGCACAGTCGCTGGCTGATGCCTTTTTGTTGTCACCTTGCAAAGCCCCTGCCAAGCCGGTAGGCCATACAGGACACCTTAGGCTCTTGCAGCTGGAGGCTGTGGTCCTGGTTCCCACAGACCAGTTAGGACTATGTCGGTACTCCATTTACTTCGTGGTCCTGAAGAAAGAAGGGTCCTTTCGACCTGTTCTCAACATCAAAAATACCAGTCATGCGTTGCGAGTGCTCATGTTTGCCAGGAGACTTTGAGGTCAGTCATTGGCACAATGCGAAAAGAGTAATTCTTGATGGCGTTGAATCTCACGGAGGCCTATCTACATGTTCCTGTCAGGCAGAGCACCAGTGTTTCCTGAAGTTTGCGGTCCCCATGGGGCATTTTCAGTTTCAAGCCTTCCTTTCGGTCTAGCAAAGGCTCCACGGACCTTCACCAAGATCGTGGTGGCTGTTATAGTGGCTCTGTGCTGCGAAAGAGTGTTGGTGCATCCCTACCTGGATGACTGGTTGATATGAGCAAAGATGTTAGAGGAGAGTCTCACAGGTACCCGAAGGGTACTGGAGGTGCTGCAGGGCCTCGGTTGGGTGGTCATCACGGCCAAGAACAATCTGGTCCCATCCCAGGAGCCCACCTACCTTGGCACATGTTTTGACACGAGAGTCAGTTGGGTGTTTTTGCCCCAGGATCAAGCACGGAAGATGCAGGAACAAATTCAGTGGTTCTTGAGTCAGAAGGCACCGATGGTCTAGTCCATATCTCCAGATCTTTGGGTCGATGGCAGTAACATTGGAACTCATACCATGGGCTCGAGTGCACATGCAGCCTCTGCAGAAGTCCCTGTTGATTGGAATGTTCCCAGGAGATGAGGTCCAGCATGGACTAGTGGATGGATTCTAACAAGCTGTTCGCAGGCATGTTGCTGGAACCACCGGACTGGACAGTAGTCACCACTGACACCAGCTTGTCCAGTTGGGGAGCCCACTGTCTTTCGCAGGTGGCACAGATCTGTTGGTCGCCGGATCAGAGTCGCTGATCCATCAATCACCTGGAGATGTGGGCGGAGTTTCTGTCGCTTCAAGCCTTCCTGCCACTGGTGCAGAAGAAGGTTGTATGGCATCCATCTGTCCAAGAGAGGTCAACGCATCTTTGGTAGTAGACTGGCTAATCTACTGAAGAGGGCTTTAAACTAGATTCCTTGGGGATGGGTGAAGAAAGCCCCCAAGTAAGTGAAAGCCCCCAGGTAGGTGATACATTAAATACCTTTATGGAAATGGGTAACAGGGGTAACATATGGAAAGCAGTGTGTATTATGCCCGTAGCATGGGAAATAAGATCCCTGAGGTTGAAGCTTTGGTGGAGTGGCTGACTTGGATTTAGTGGCAGTTACAGAAACATGGTTCACAGAAAACAATGACTGGGATGTAACTATACCTGGCTATACTTTATTCAGGAAGGACAGGGTAGGAAGAAGAGGAGGAGGAGTGGCACTATATGTAAAAACTACTATTAAAGCTTTGGAATTACAGAGCTTAAAAGGGAGAGAGGAGGCATTGTGGGTTAAACTAGAAAGAGGGAAAGAGAAATCTATTTGCATTGGAGTGATATACAGACCTCCCTCACAAGAGGAAGAGGTGGACAGAGAGTTAATTGAAGACATACGCAGCATTGCTAAGAAAGGGGAAGTGCTACTGATAGGAGATTTCAATATGCCAGATGTTGATTGGCACATTCCTGCTGCAGTATCATCTAGAAGTAAGGAGATCCTGGATTCTCTACAGGGAGAACTATTCAGGCAATTGGTAACAGACCCCACACGTGAAGGGGCCATACTGGACTTGGTGCTTACCAATGGTGAAAGTGTTTCTGATGTTGTAGTGGGAGATCATTTTTGCTTCCAGTGATCACCAGATGGTGTGGTTCAGTATTAGGACTAGGGCTGTTAGAATCCATTCCAAGGTGAGGATCTTAGACTTTAGGAAGACTAACTTTGCGAAGATGGGCCAATACCTCAGGGAGTCGTTAGTGGGATGGGAACAGCTGGGGGATGTAGAAAAACAGTGGGCAAAACTGAAAGGGGGTATTTTAAGGGCAACCAACCTTTTTGTTAAAATGGTAAATAAAGGCAAAAGGAACAGGAGACCGCTATGGTTTTCGAAGGAAGTAGCTGAAAAAGTGAAGAAAAAGAGGGAGGCCTTCATGAAATACAAGAGATCACAGAGAGCAGAAGACAAGCATCTGTATTTGGAAAAACTTAGAGAAGCTAGCAAAGTAGTCCAAGAAGGCAAAGATTCAAAAGGAGGAGGAAATAGCCAATGCAATAAAATGGGGGGATAAGACATTTTTCAGATATATTAGTGAGAAGAGGAAGAGCAAAAGTGGTATTGTCAGACTCAAGGGTGCAGGGGGGGAATATGTAGAAGCTGATAAGGATAAAGCGGAATTGCTTAACAAATATTTTTGTTCTGTGTTCACAGATGAAGGAGCAGGAGCAGGACCTCAGAAAACACCCACAAATAAGAACAGAAGCGAGGGACATCTTGAACTATTTTCAGAAGACTGTGTTCGTGAGAAACTAGCTCAACTTAAAGTAGACAAAGCGATGGGACCGGATGGGATACACCCTAGAATACTGAGGGAACTTGGGGACGTTCTAGCAGCTCCACTGACTGACCTTTTCAATGCCTCGTTGGAGTCAGGAGTGGTGCCAAAGGACTGGAGAGAGGCTCATGTGGTGCCTTTACACAAAAGCGGAAGTAAGGATGTGGTTGAAAACTACAGGCCGGTTAGTTTAACTTCGTGGTGAGTAAATTATTGGAAACGCTGCTGAAAGAGAAAATAGTGAGGTTTCTGGAGTCCAGCGGATTACAGGATCCGAGGCAGCATGGATTCACCAGAGGCAGGTCTTGTCAGACAAATCTGATTGATTTTTTTGACTGGGTGACCAGGGAGTTGGACCGAGGGAGAGCTCTAGATGTGGTGTATTTAGATTTCCGTAAAGCCTTTGACACTGTTCCTCACAGGCGACTTATAAACAAACTGAGCACCCTAGGGATGGACCCTAAAGTTACTGCTTGGGTTAGAAATTGGTTGGGTGGGAGGCGACAAAGAGTACAAGTAAATGGAGCTCACTCTGAGGAGAAGGATGTTACCAGTGGTGTGCCCCAGGGATCTGTCCTTGGTCCAATTCTTTTTAACATCTTTGTTAGTGATATAGCGGAAGGGCTGTCGGGTAAGGTTTGCCTCTTTGCGGATGATACCAAAATCTGCAATAGAGTAGACACCCAGGAAGGGGTAGATAACATGAGGAGGGATCTAGCTAAGCTTGAAGAATGGTCTAGAATTTGGCAGCTGGGATTTAATGTTAAAAAATGTAAGGTCATGCATTTGGGCTGCAGCAATCCAAGGGAGCAATACAGTATAGGAGGTGAAGTACTTTTGTCCACTAAAGAAGAGCGGGACCTAGGCGTGGTTGTGTCTGATGATCTTAAAGTAGCTAAACAGGTGGAAAAGGCGACAGCAAAAGCTAGAAGGATGCTTGGGTGCATACGGAGAGGAATGGCTAGCAGAAAAAAGGAGGTGATAATGCCTCTGTATAAGTCTTTGGTGCGACCTCATTTTGAGTATGGTGTGCAATTCTGGAGACCGCACATTAAAATGGATGTGCACAGGATGGAGTCGGTGCAGAGGGTTGCTACCAAAATGATTAATGGGCTTCATTATAAAGCATATGAGGACAGACTTAAGGATCTTAATATGTACACCTTAGAGGAAAGGCGGGATAGAGGTGATATGATTGAGATGTTTAAATACCTCCGTGGCATAAATGTTCAGGGAGAGAGCCTCTTTCAATTGAAAGCAAGTTCTGCTACGAGGGGACATGGGATGAGGGTGAAGGGAGATAGATTCAGGAGTGATATGCGGAAATATTTCTTTACGGAAAGAGTAGTGGATCCGTGGAATAGTCTCCCAATGGAGGTGGTAGAGATGAGGACAGTAACTGAATTCAAGAAAGCATGGGACCAACACAGAGGATCTCTAAAGGCAAAAAGTGGACTGTTGTAGTTGTTATGGAAGGACAGACTAGATAGGCCATGTGGTCTTTTTCTGTCGTCATATTTCTATGTTTCTATGTATGCATTTTCTCAGACAATGCAATGACAGTAGCATATATCAATCGCCGATGCGGAACAGGGAGTGCAGTCTTGGTAGAGGAGGGCAGCCCACTTCTTCACTGGGTGGAGCTGAATCTCCTGGCATTGTCAGTGGCACATGTTGCAGGAAAAGAAAACATGCAGGTTGATTATCTCAGCTGCCAAAGATCGGATCCAGGGGCATGGTCTCTAGAGACATCGGTGTTTCACCAGATAACCCTTCGGTGAGGGATGCTGGTGATGGACCTCTTGGCGTCTGCTGCCAGTGCGAAAGTGAAGACGGTTCTTCAGTCAGCGGTGAGAAAGGATGTCAGAGGGCCTAGATGCCTTGGCACAGCTCTGGTGATCAGACAGTCTGCTGTATGTGTTCCCGCTGTGGCCTCTGGTAGGTCAGCTAGTGCAAAGGATAGAGGCCTATTGGGGCTGGTGGTGTTGATGGCGCCAGATTGGCCTATACGGCCAGGGTATGCGGATCTGCTTTGATTGTTGGTGGTGTCTTCTGGCATGGACTGACCTGCTTTCTCAGGGCCTGATGCTCATGCCTGGAGTGGATTGAGTCTTGCTTACGGCCTAGCTCGAGAGAACTCGACTGAGAAAGGAAGGCTATTCCTTGCAGGTGATTGCAACCCTGTTGAAAGCTTGCAAAAAAGTCGCTGTCGTATATTAGTGTGGTATGTTTTTGAGAGTTGTTGTGGGGATCGGGGACAGCGAGTGCTGTCGGCATAGATTCCTGAGATGTTGGCCTTTTTCCAAGCCGGGGTAGAAAGAGGTTTGGCCCTCAACTCTTTACAGGTGCAAGTGACCACCCTGGCTTGCTACAGGGAATGAGTGCAAGGGATCTTCTTGGAGGCGCACTCGGATGTGGTTTGTTTCCTCAGGGCAATGAAACAGTTGAGGCCGACAGTGCAGGCCATGGTTCCATTGTGGGACCTTAACCTGGTCCTCTCAGTGCTGGGGGAAGCTTGGGAACCCTTGGGAGTGGCGATACTGAAAGACCTTAAGGTAGATTTCTCAGTTGCTATCTGTTCCGCTTGGTGGATCTTGGAATTATAGGCGTTGTCATGCAGGGAACCTTTTCTGATGCTCTCTAAGGAGAAAGTGGTGCTGCGACCCGTTCTGTCCTTTTTACTGAAAGTGATGTTGCCTCTTTATGTGAATCAGGCGATGGCCCTTCCGTTTTTCTCAGGGTCAAAGGATTCAATCTTGCACTTTTTGGATCTGCATTGGATCCTCCATCGGTATCTTAAGCGCACAGCATCCTTTTGGAAGTCAGATCAACTATTTTTGCTCTTTGGGGGGGCCTTGTAAGGGTGAATCAGCTTAAAAAGCTTCCATTGCCCATTGGATAAAACAGGCGATTACCTCCACCTACTTATTGCGCTGCCGAACGCTGCCAATGGGGCTGCGGATGCATTGCACCAGGGCACAGGCAGCCTTTTGGGCAGAATTTGGTTTGGTTCTGCCTGCGGATATCTGTAGGGTGGCCACATGGTCGTCTGCACACCTTTTGTGAGGCACTACCGCTTGTAAGTTCAGGCATGGGGGGATGCGTGGTTTGGAGTGCAGGTGCTGCAGGCTGGACTTGCTGGTCCCTCCTTCTCTTTAGTACTGTTCTGTTACATCCCAGGAGTTTGGATTGGACTGGAGGGAGAATTAGCAGGTAAGGTGAAATTTAGACCTTACCTGCTAATTTTCTTTCCTTGAGTCCATCCAGTCGAATCCAGAACCCACCCGTGGGATTCTCTAGAGCACAGCCTGGAATTCTTGTTCTGGGTAGTCTTATTCTTTCATTTTTATTCCTTTGGGGGTTCGGAAGCTGATGTGGGGTTGGTTCCCTTTACCAGTGGTGTATAGTTGTATATAGTTGACTGGTTAGTCTGCTTTGTTAGTTATACTGGTTTAATGGATTGGAGTGTCAGTTTCCTTATGCTGTGATATCACAGATACCTGCAATTCAGTCTCCATCTGCTGGAAGGAGAAGATAACCCATGAGTCGGAACTTGACTGGAGGAACTCAAGTAAAGACAATTAGAAGGCAAGGTCTAATTTCACCATTTAATCTTGGATGTATGACTCCTGTTCTCTTTTTTTAGATATTTAATCCCTTCTTGCAGTCTTGCCGCCATTATGGAGACTTGCCGCCTCTGACGATGGAAACCATTAGCGAGCGGGTTCTATATGTCCTGAAGCTCTATGATAAGATTAATCCAGAAAAGGTAGGAGGTTGAGCCACACAAACCACCAATAGTCGCTTGCACTGTGAAATGTATTTTAAACATGTATAGCTTGCTTTCACTAACAGGCTCAAAGCAAGATAAAGCCCTAAACAGGGTAACAGCATAAAATAGAAATTATCACTAGGACATACAAAAACTAAATTAAACTCCTGTCCCTAGTACACCAACCTTATAACAGCCATTTCCAAAACCTACAATAAACATGTATTGCATTTCATGCTTATGTTTGATCCTAATTAGAAGCCCAACCTCCTTTCCCTCTATCATGTAATCAGCCAGTCGAGATGTTTTACAATCTAGTAAGTGGGTATTAGAACCCCCTCTCCACCCTAAGTAGAAAGGGGATAAACTCTTGAACCAGAGCTTAGAAGGTCTGAGTGATGAGCCAAGTCTTCAGATGTTCCATAAAAGCAAGATGATCTTTTATCAAACACAGCTCTCTTGGCAATTTGTCCCATAACATAGAGCCAATAGAAACAAATGCTTTAGTCTAGATTACAACACAGGGAAACTAGAAATAGGTAAGATCTGCAGTAAAGAGAGAACTGTGCTTGATTCAGAAGGTACACTAGCCCCATTCCATTCTTTCCTTTGATTTATCAAAAAAAGCAGCTTAAGTTTATCCCGCCAACTTATTGAGAGCCAATGAAGTGCCTTCAGCTCCATAGATCAGCGCGTCCTGGCTATCGAATGGAACTTAGCAGCCTTACTGGCAGCCTTGGTTCCAGTAAAACCTTTACAGTCGGTTCTGCAAATGCCAACACAGTCTTTGGTACCAATGCAAACCACATGGGCTACATGCCACTTGCCATGCTACTGCCATGCCTGCCCATGCCATTTCTGGTACCAAGGTTCCAGCTAAACAGATTCCAAGTATCAGTTCGGGCAGAACGTGAACATCCCGCCCGTCAATACTTTGAGTCTTCGAAATCAGATTTGTCGTGTGATGAATCGTCCAATACTCAAGGCCTTCAAAGTCTACAGGAGAACCTGTCTCTGTCTCCGGAATGCTGAATGTCCCCACCAGAGGACATGTAAGGCTTTATACGCGATGTTGCCAGGGGCCTTTCCATAATAGTAACATCGGAGAAGGAGCCTAGAGCTGAAGAATTGGAAATTCTCCAGTACCCAGCAACTCCTAAGGAAGCGGCTACACTCCCCATTCACCGCATTCTCTGTATGTGGGAGACACCCCTTACCATTTCTCCACATACTTGACGGCTCAATACCATGTACCGGGTACTGGAATGTCCTGGTGTTCAAATCGGCAATGCTGCGAATCAAAAGCGTGAAGACACTTTCTTCTAACCCTCCGGGTAGAGAATCAAAACCCTTGATGCTTTTGGTTGACATTGCTTTCAGGCTTCCATGCTATCAGCCAGAATTAGTTCCTACATACTCTTCAAAGAGGTAACTAGGGATTTAGAATTAATGGCTCCTTCTCCCTGATGATAAGAGAGCAGATTACCTCACCCTAGTCAAGCATGCTCAGAACGTCTCAAAGTTTGTCAATAGGGCAATCTTTGATTGCTTTGAGTGCACCAGTAGAGCTACATCGATCTGCATTGGTGCACACAGAATTGCATGGCTGCAAGCATCGGATCTTGAAGAATGGGTTCAAGATAAGTTGGGTAATATTCCTTGCACCGGTGAAAACCCTTTTAGCAAGGATTGGCAAGACAAAAAGCGTCTGTTAGAATATGAGAACACTATCTTGAATAGGCTCTGTAGATCTACTGCCAATCCAGCTAAAAAAAGGCAGCAGCAAGAAAGCCGCCTTTAATAAAAAGAAGTAGTATTCTTCTTACACCCCTGCTTCTCAATGTCGGCATCATGCTCATCAAAAGGGACAGCAGCCTCCAAAACAGCAGAAGTCTCAGATTCCTAAGCCGCAGCCAGCTCAGCAGACTTGTGCTGCTCCTGGTTTTTGACTCCTTCCTAGAGAACATAGCTGCTCTGCCTCTGGAGAACCTTTCCCCCTCACATTGCCGGCAGACTGTACCTTTTTGCCCACGGGTGGCATCTGATCACCTCAGAGCAGTAGACATTAAAAATAGAGAGGGATACAGGCTTCATTTACAAAGCCTGCCCCCCTTTACCTCAGTAAGAGAGTATTGTTCTCAGCCTGCTCTCACTGCGCTGCTGTTGCAAGAAGTCACCTCCCTTCTAGTACAGGGTGCAATAGAGGAGGTTCCAACATTCCAGCAGGGAATGGGCTTCTATTCTCCATACTTTCTCATCCCAAAGAAAACAGGAGGATACAGGCCCATTCTGGACATCAGAAACCTAAACAAGTTTCTCGTACGCGAGAAGTTCAAAATGGTCTCTCTAGGGACCCTTCTCCCCTATCTCCAGTCAGGACTGGCTTTGTTCTCTAGACTTAAAGGAAGCACACACTCATATCCTTATTCATCCAGAAAACAGAAAATTCCTACACTTCATGTTCCAAGGAAGGCACTATCAATACAAGGACCTTCCATTCAGACTGGCCTCTGCCCCAAGAGTTTTCACAAAGTGCATGGCGGTCGTAGCTGCATTCCTAAGAGCTCTGGGGATATTTGTCTTCCCTTACTTAGATGACTGGCTTATAAGAGCAAGCACATCTCAAGAAGCCAGCCTGTCTCTCTCACGCACCATGCAGGTGCTAATGCACTTGGGATTTGTCATAAATCTCCCAAAGTCCCAACTAGTTCCCACTCAGACTCTAGAGTTCATAGGGGCTCTCTTAAACACAAAGCAGTCGAAGGCATATCTGCCCCAACTCCACTGCACTCGACTCAATCAGCTGGCCTCTCAAGTACGTCTGAGACTCTTACTGCCAAGAAATGCTACAGCTTCTGGGTCATATGGCATTAACAGTGCATGTAGTCCCATATGCCTGCCTCCACATGCGCAAAGCCCAATGGACTCTGGCGTCCCAGTGGACGCGAGCCTCAGACTGGCTCGGGGACAAGATACTAGTATCTCCCCCTCCCCCCATCTGTATCTCTCCAGTGGTACCCCAGAAAATCTCGTAGGATCATCTTTTCAGATGCCTCCACATCAATGTACCCTGATGATGTATGCATCCAAACTAGGCTGAGGAGCCCATCTAGGGCATCTTTCCACTCAGAGCCTCTGGTCACCACAGGAGTCACGACTCCAAATAAATCTTCTGGAACTTCAAGCCATCTTCAATGCTCAAAGTATTTCAGGAACATCTCTGTTACCACAGAGTCTTGGTCCAAACTGACAATCAAGTGACCATGTTCTATGTGAACAAGCAGGGAGGGACAGGCTTTTGGTCCCTCTGCAGGGAGGCTCTACAGCTCTGGTCCTTTGCCATTGCTCATCACATCCATCTACAAGCAGTATATATGCCAGGCAAGCAGAATGTCTTAGCAGACAAACTGAGTCTGATCCTCCTTCCACACAAATGATCTCTCCATGTAGTCACGGTATCCTACATCTTTCAGATCTGGGGAACTCCAGAAATAGACCTCTTTGCCACCCAGCAGAATGCCAAGCTTTCATGCTTCTGCACCAGGTCTCACGTCGGACAGTCAGCAGGTGGGTGCTTTTCACCTCTACTGGGGACAAAGCCTACTTTATGCCTTTCCCCCCATTCCCCTGATTCCCAAAACTCTGTTCAAGCTCCAGGCGAACAGGGGCTCCATGATACTCATAGCCCCACGCTGGCCATGTCAACCATGGTTTCCTCTCCTCTTAAGTCTGTCTCAGACTCAGCCAATAGATCTCTCTCACAGGGAGTAGACGCTGCTCCATCCCAATCTGCAGTCTCTCCACTTCAGCATCTTAACCTTTCTCAGGAGGTTAAGGACATTCTTTGAGCTTCCAGAAAGCCATCCACAAGACGTTCCTACGCCTTTAAGTAGCATAGATTCTCACTTTGGTGTTCACAAAGGGATCTTAATCCTTTCTTGGCTCCGGTGGAGGCACTTCTCAAATATCTCTTCCACCTTTCCTCCTCTGATCTCAAGACTAACTCGGTAAGAGTGCACTTAAGTGCAATTGCAGCCTCTCATCATTCCTTAAATGGGCAGCCCAGCTGCTCACAGCCATTCATCTCATGTTTCATGAGAGGGCTTCTATTAACCAAGGCTTCCATCAGACCACCACCAGTGGCATGGGATCTTAACGTAGTTCTAGGGCAACCTCTCAAACCGCCCTTTGAACCTTTAGCCACAATCTCACTCAAGTTTCTAACATGGAAGATCATCTTCCTTATTGCCCTCACTTCAGCAAGTCGCATTAGTGAGCTTCAGGCCTTGGTGGCGGACTTGCCTTACAATCGGTTCCACCATGACAAGGTTGTCTTTAGGACTCATCCTCACTTCATGCCGAAAGTCATTTCGCCCTTTCATCTGAATCAGGCAGTTTACCTTCCTGTTGTTTTCCCTAGACCACATTCATTCAGGGCAGAGGCAGCCCTCCACACTCTGGATTGTAAGCGTGCTTTAGCATTCTACCTTCAGAAAACTCGAGAGCACCAAAAGGCTTCTCAATTGTTCGTCTGCTTTGACCCTAGTCATTTAGGTTTACCAGTATCCAAGCGTACCTTCCCCAAATGAATAGCAGATTGCATTGCTTTTGCTTATGATGCAGCAGGCCTATCTCTAGAAGGTCATGCCACTGCCCATAATATTCGGGCCATGGCCACCTTGATGGACTCCCACCAGGATGCCATGTTTGGCCAGGCTGTTCTCTGGCATCTTTTTCAGACTTAGAGCAACTCCTACTCTCCATCCTAGAAATTCGATACCAGACATCCATGGAGGATCCATGACCTCTTTCAGCCTCTCCTGAGGAAAAACACTACTGGTTCCGAGGTCTCTCTCTGGTATCTTCCAGCTAGGGAGTCTCATACGTGAAGACTACATTCCTGCTTGTTCCTGGAGATAGCGTAGTTACTCACCTGTAACAGGAGATCTCTGGGAACAGCAGGAATTTAGTCTTCACAACCCACCCTCCTCCCCTAAGAGTTGTAGGTTTTCTTTTTCTCCTCTTATTTTATCTCAGCTACAAACTCAACTGAGGAGGGAGAGTGGGAAAGGTTGGAAGGCAGCTACGCAGGTGCAGTGGGATTTTCCCAAAAGCTTTCCTATTGGATGCCGGGAAACGGTCCCGCATGGGCTCCGTTGGTACTGACGTCACCCATATGTGAAGACTAAATTTCTGCTGTCCTGGAGATCACCTGTTACGGATGAGTAGCTATGCTTTCCTCAGCTTGCAGGTGGCAAGTAACGAGCAGCTACATTTTGATTCAAAAGTTTTGTGAAGCAATCCCACATAAGGAAGTTGCAGATGTCCAAATGTAACATTACTAAAGCCAAATGAAATAATTTCCAGCCTATCAAATTAAGCATATTCCTCGCTGCCTTCATTATGTATGAATCTTAAGTTCAATCTTCTGTCAAGAATTAGATTGAAGTGGCAGTATGAAGCCATTTAAAAATGGGTAAACATCCATGAATGAAGGGGGTCCAATCAGGAGCACCTAAAAGTGTAGCCTCCATTTTAGCTGGAATTAAGACACCTTTTACCAGTGTCTGGTCCCAAATTTTTTCCAAACAAGCATTCCAGATAATCTTGCAAGATTAGTCCAGACATGTTGGTTGTGTTCCCCCTACCAGCAGATGTGGAAATGGAGATAGAACTAGGAATTTAAATGACATCATCACTGCTACCAATGCTGATGCAGCTAGGGACACACTTCAGTATTTCTCGTCTCCAGCAGATGGCAGATGTGATCTGAACATAGAGTTGCATCAGAAACAGCATTAGCTCCTGGGCAGCCCTTTGGAAGGTTCTCCCCAGTAGAGCTCTAGGCAGATGTTTCTAGGGAGTACCTTGGATATCCCATTGGAGTTTTCCATGTAGAGAGGGTTGAGAAGGATCAGCTCCCAGTTGAAAGTTTTAGACTGACTGAGCACTCAGAATTCAGCAGATCAAGGCCTTTGTCTTCACACAACCTTCAAGTACTTCAGCTTCATACCCTGCCCCCCCCCCACATCCCCCAGGACAAGTAGGTTTTCCAAAGGGAAGTTTTTGATGGAAATTGTTATTGCAAGGGGAAACCTAGAGCCCAGCCGTCAGTGTTGCTGGGGCTTCCCAGGGTGAGTACAGAAATTGGAATGGTGTAGTTCAACTAAAATTTAAAGTTCTAGCCAGGGATGTCAGTTGATGGTTCCTTTTAATCACGTTATTCAGAAGAAATATTGAAAAGATCCAGGGCTTTTTCAGTGATTTTTTTCCCCCGTTATGGAACGAGTTATTGAGTTGAGGCAGCAGATGAACATTTGATTTTTAGGAGAAAAAAGTTCAGATCTCTGCTTTTTCCTGTCCCTTTGCTCATGGGAATGGATCGTTTTGTAGATATTTTTAAATATTCAGTGCCAGGGGTCATATCCGGGTCTGGCATTGAATATTTGGATTGCTGGAGACTAACCGAGCAGCAGCGATATTCAGCCGCTGTTCAGTTAGCTCCTGCAGCGAATGTTAGGCTAGCTTTTACTGCACCAGACTCTTGCCATGTATCAATAATCTGGCAGCAGCTCAATATCCCTGCTGCCTGGTTATTGATGGGTGCCATCTCCGTCATGCCCCGGTGCTGAAGATTCCAGACAAGGGCATTAACACCGTTAACAGGTCTGCTAACCATCTTAATACCTTTCAATATCCCCCCCCTTAGTTTTATCCCTTTTAGTTAATTGGTGGTAATGTTGATTCATTTATGGGGTGGGGATGTGATGTAGACATTTTTATAAATACATTTAATTAAAATTTCCAAAAATAAAGGCATCAAAATCCATGGTTACAACAAAATTGATTTCCATTAATGACACACATGAATTTGTTAGATCAGCAGAATTGCAATTTTTGATGACTTTGTATGCATTTCACAGACTTTCACATTCATGTGGGTATGCAGTAGGTCTCTGCCTAAACCGGAGGATCCACCAAACCAGTCTAGACAGATGGATTATGCCCCTCTGCCAGAAGATGGAGATAGAGAACAAAGCTCTTGTGAGCCCTGCCCCATAGAGGGCACCGTGCAGTCAGCATTTTTTTTCTCTGTCTCCAGCAAGTGGTAGATGGATATTCTGTGCAGTGTGGAACTGACCTTTTAGTATATTTCTTGATCTAGTTAGAGACCTGGGTACTTGGTTGAGTGCAGGCAAACAGAAAGGGTCCCTGGGCCCTGTTAGACGGCATCTAAATCTCCAGGGAGATTTATTTATTTATTTTAGACATTTTTGTTTACCACCTTATCCTTCAATCAAAGTGGTCACATTCGACCAGTGGATCTTAGAGATAATTCGAGAAGGGTATGCGCAAGAGTTGCGAAGGCCGGTTCGGGATTCCTTTGTGGTGTCTCCCTGCAGGGGTCAGAAGAAGGTCCTAGAGATCCGCAGCACTCTAGATCGCCTGTTGCAATTGGGAGCAATCATGCTGGTACCGGGAAAAGAATGCGGTACAGGTCGATACTCAATTTATTTCATAGTGCCAAAAAAGGACGCATCACTGAGACCTATTTTAGACCTAAAAGGGGTGAATCGCTGTCTCCGAGTGTCGCATTTCAGGATGGAAACCTTGAGATCGGTCATTGTAGCAGTACGCAAGGGAGAGTACTTGACTTCCTTGGATCTTACGGAGGCATACCTGCACATACCCATTAGGGTGGCTCATCAGAAATTTCTGCGCTTCGCCCTTCCGTGGGGACATTATCAATTTCAGGCATTGCCGTTCGGTTTGGCAACGGCGCTGCAGACGTTCGCCAAAATTATTTATTTATTTAGCCAGTTTTGTATACCGCCTTATCCGTCAATCAAAGCGGTCACAACACAATTTGGGGATACATTTAACACGCAGGGATATGAGGCACATACACTAATACTTACAGGGAACATGGGCTATGGAGGGTTAAGTGGCTTGCCCAAGACCACAAGGAGCATCTGTGGGACTAGAAACCCCAGTCCTTCCGGCCCAAGGTTGCTGTCCTCTAGTGGATATAAAGCTGGATATAAAGCGAGTGTTGCGACAGTATTTGAAAGTGTCGGAAGACTTCCACAAATTGGAACGTCTATTCGTGTTGTTTGGGGGGTCCCGTAAAGGGGAGGCGGCGGCAAAGGCATCCATTTCTAGTTGGATTAGAGAGGCGATTGTGTCTGCTTATATAGTACAGGGTTGTTCAGTGCCAATGGGGTTACAAGCTCATTTGACCAGAGCACAAGCGACATCCTGGGCGGAGTACTGTCTGGTGCCGCCAGGGGAAATCTGTAGAGCAGCCACATAGTTGTCTCTTCATACGTTCAGTAAGCGTTACCGTTTTGATGTCCGGGCGGCAGAGGATGCCTGTTTCGGATCAGTGGTGGTGCGGGCAGGAGGCAAAGGTCCCTCCCCATAATGGTTGGCTCTGTTACATCCCACACGTTGAGGACTAAACTGGAGGAATGATAAGGAAATGGTAATTACACTTACCTGGTAATTGTAGTTCCTTGAGTGACGACAGTTTAGTCCTCATTCCCACCCAGAGTGTGTTTTAACGGCAGTGGAAGTTCAGTTGGCATAAGTGCAAGTTACAGGTAGGTCGGTTTATAAATGACTTTCTATTTCATTATATCCTGTTGATATTTTTCTGTTTCTTCCATCTATTGCTGTTTAAGGTGGATGGAAACGGTACAAGAAAATGTTCTTTCTTTCTGAAGGGAATGTTTGTTTTTGTGGTTTTAGAAAGTTGATATTTATGTCTTAGCTACTTATCTGTTGCTCCTTAATATGTACACCTTAGAAGAAAGGCGGGATAGAGGTGATATGATTGAGATGTTTAAATACCTCCATGGCATAAATGTTCAGGGAGAGAGCCTCTTTCAATTGAAAGCAAGTTCTGCTATGAGGGGACATGGGATGAGGGTGAAGGGAGATAGATTCAGGAGTGATATGCGGAAATATTTCTTTACGGAAAGAGTAGCGGATCCATGGAATAGTCTCCCAGTGGAGGTGGTAGAGATGAGGACAGTAACTGAATTCAAAAAAGCATGGGACCAACACAGAGGATCTCTAAAGGTAAAAAGGGGACTGTTGTTGTTATGGAAGGACAGACTAGATAGGCCATGTGGTCTTTTTCTGTCATCATGTTTCTAAGTATCTGTTTGTCAATAGTTCACTGGGGCTGATGGGAGAGACCAGCAGACTACATCCAGTGATGTCACAATTTTGACATGCCCAGTCTCCAAGCTGCAGGAGGAGGTGCACAACCCATACGTTGAGGACTAAACTGTCGTTACTCAAGGAACTGCAATTACCAGGTAATTGTAATTACCATTACCATTTTCTTAATGTGCCAGAATTAAGTGTTCTCCTTGTCTGTGAGCTTGGGCAGTGGTAAAGCCATCTGGATGAGCCCAATCTTGTCAATACTAAAGCTATGTGGAGCTAGCTGTTGTGGTATTTCAATGTAAGGCTGCCAGTTTTCGGTGACGGGGGCAGTCTCGCTCAAAGATTGAGCAGGTCCAGTTACATAGATCCCTTTGGACAGACAAGCGATCTAGAGGGCAGGGTCATGGGTAGGAGGAGGCGGATATATCCTCCTAGCAATCTGGTGCCCTCTGAGCCAATGGGCGCCTGTGTGAGGCCAGATCATGAGTGCTATTAAGATTGTTGTTTAGCTCTGATCACTGGAGTTCTTCCAATTTGTGTTCCCCCCCCCCCCCCCCCCCCCCCCCCGTGATCTCAAAAGCAAAAGAATTGCTTTTCGATGTGGATGACTCATTAGCTCACTTCTTTCAGAGGGAAAAGCTGCCCACAAGGATGACTCAGACCTTGGAGTTTTCACATATAGTGAGAGTCCAAAAGATGGGGCAGTGGCCTAAAGGATCCTACTTAGATGGTCAGAGTAGGTCTACAAGGCCTTTCTCTGATCATTAGGCTGTTATGTCTGAGTTTTGGGGAGCGGATTCCTCTGGTAGCTACCTGAGGGTCAGTAGCACACGGAGTAAGCTATTTTCTCTGACTCCAATAAAGAGACTTTTGAGAGGACCCAAGATGGATTCATAGGACATGGTGGTGACCAAGAAGACTGCAAAGCCTAAAGGGAAGGGATGTGGGATTCAAGGGCATTCAAGATCACATGCTTGGATTATTGTTGCAGCAGATCTGGAGGTCACAGCTTTCTGTTTACAGGTGAAACACAGAAAATGATTGCAGATAAAGACCATACGTCTTGTCCAGTGTCTCTTCTGCCCATCCATAAGAGCTATTCCTTATCGTTCCTCCAGCTTAGTCCTCGACGTATGGGTAGTGCACCTCCTCCTGCAGCATGAAGACTGGACCAATCAGATTTCAGCTCCACTGGAATAAGCACACCCTGCAACTCAGGAACTCCAGTGTGTCCAGTCTTCATGCAGCAGGAGGACGTTAGTGAGCGTAGCTGGGCTCACTAGTTCTTTAGATAGTATTCTTTGCCTATAGCTAACCTTTATTTAGGTCCTTTTAGGGCTTCTTTACCTTTTTTTCTTATTTAATACGCTGTCCCTTTAAATTTTCACTGTGATTCTCGGCACTCAGTGGGGGCGGGGGGAGGAAACCGGAGGAAGCTCCTTCTCCTGCTCAGACCTTGACGACTCTCTGTGTACTTTTTGACTTTGGGGAAAGTGGATCTCTGCCCCAAGGCTCTTCGGGGCAGAGCTCCAACGAAGGCTGAGCTGCAGCTCGTCTCCAGAGACTGAAGACAGCTGCGTGTGTGCCGGTGAGTGATTGCAGCTGAGGGGAAGCTGGCCGGCTTTTGAGCCGCGTTCACTCCCTCCCTCAGCTGTTCAGGACAGTCGCAGATATTCAAGGGGGGAAGCGTCCCCGGGGGGGCTCCCGTTTTCGCGGCAGCAACGGGCTTATTTTCCTCGGGCCCTTCCCTTCACCGTGAGGCTGCAAAAGCCCGCCAAAACGCTTGCGGGTCTGCCGCGGCCATTTTTTTTCTCGGTCCGCGGTTTTTTTCTTTCAGTTGCCCCGCGGTAGATTTTTGATTTCCTTTATTTTCCTTTCATTCGAATTTGATTTCAGTGACTTTCTTTTATTGTTATTTGCTTTATTTTGCCTTTGGTGTCTCATTCCCTCGCTGATTTTCTCCGTGGCAGCTGTCTGAGGAAGTAACCTCTTTAGTTCTGGGAGGTTTTTTTAATTGCATTTGCTTTTATTCTTAGGCTTTCTGAAAAAAAAAAAATAAATAAATAAAATAAAGACACAAAGGGAAGATATGTATGCCTCTGAGGGAAAGCAGGCATAGCCTCCTTTCCTCACTTGCTGGTCAGACCTTTTCTCTTGACCTGCACCGCTTTCCTTTATTGCACACTGCCCAGTTCCCGCTTGGTTCCTCTGGCTCAGTGTGCTGTTGGTTCCCCTATCTTTTTTGGCTGCGGTTGGCTGGCGTTTTAAACACGCTAAACTCCCCATGTCCACGGGTTCTCTTTGCCTCATTTGTGGATCTCGGCGGGGTGCCGACGCAGAGACCGGCGTGTGCCCTCGCTGCGCCTCACTGTCCTCGCAGCATGGAACAGCGCCTGGAGCATTCTTTGCCTGCATCGGCACAGTCTGGTGCCGCATCAGGAGATTTAGAATCACCGCTAGAGGGTCCCTCGGGGCTTGCTCCTAACAGTACCTCGGCGCCCGGGGCGCAACTAGCTCTGGGGGAGTCGTTGCCCTTGGAGGATTTTTCTGCAGATTTTGTATTGCTTCTGCATCAGGCGTTCTGTCGAAGGCGCCAGGTTATGGGAGGGGCGCCTCTACCACCGCAGGGACTATCCCTCCAGTCCTCTCTTGGAGAGCCTCCATTGTCCGACATCAGAGCCCCGAAGCGGCCGCGGTTGCACGACCCTGGTTCTGTGGAGGCGGACTGGCCTGAGGGGGATGATCCCGAGTTCGATCCGGAGGGAGATGTAGACGGCTTGGAGGAAGGAGAGCTTCCGGAGCCGGAGGATCAAGCGAGGATTATTCGGGTTTTCCGGCGTGAGGAGCTTCCAGCTCTTGTTTCGGAAGCGCTTCAGACGTTAGGCTTGTCTTCTGCGCCTAAGGCGGGAAGAGCCGGACGGAGTAGATCCCATCATTCAAGCTGTTCGTCAGACTCAAGTGGTTTTTTCCACTTCATAAAGTTATTGACCAGATGATTCAGACCGAGTGGGACACTCCTGAGACTGGTCTCAAGGGAGTTAAGATCATGCGTCGTCTTTATCCTATGGCAGAAACGGATTTGGAACGTTTTCGATCTCCCAAGGTCGACGCAGCCGTTTCGGCGGTGACGAAGAAGACCACCATTCCTGTTGAAGGGAGTGCGGCTTTGAGGGAGCCGCAGGACAGGAAGATGGATGGTCTGTTGAAGCAGGCCTTTGAGGCGGATGCGATTGCGTTACAGGCTTCGGTTTGTGGGGCTTGGGTAGCCCGTGCCTGTTTGCGGTGGGTTCAGCGATTTCAGCGTTCTCCATCCTTAGACACTGATACGCTGACGGAACTTCACCGCTTGGAGTCTGGTACGTCTTATTTGGCGGATGTACAGTACGATCTCATCAGAGCTCTCTCCAATAGCATGGCTTCGGTAGTGGCTTCTCGTAGAGCTCTTTGGCTAAAAAATTGGGCGGCCGATGGTTCCTCTAAGTCACGGTTGGGCAAGTTACCTTTTAAGGGTAAACTACTCTTTGGTGAGGATTTGGATAAGTTGGTCAAAGATCTAGGTGAATCCAAAGGCGGTCGCTTACCAGAAGATCGGCCCAAGCGGGGTAGATCCATTCCGGTCACTAGGGGACAATTTCGGGACTTTCGTAGGTTCCGGTCACCCCGTTACGCCAGCGCCCAGCGGGGTAGATATAGTTCCCGGGTGTCCAGTTTTCGCGGATTTCGTGGAGCCAGTCGAGGGTTCACGGCGGGAGGTGCCCCGGGCCCCCGCAAACCCCAATGAAAGACAGCGGGTCCAGGTGGAGCGGCCGATGATCGGAGGACGCCTTCGACATTTTCTCTCTCCGCTTGGATCCAAATTACTTCCGATCAGTGGGTACTAGACATTATCAAAGACGGGTATGTTCTCGATTTGGCCCGTCCAGTACTCGACTCCTTTGTAGCGTCTCCCTGTCGAGGGGTTCAGAAGACCTTGCAGGTGCGCCAAACGCTCGATCGGCTTCTTCAGCTGGGGGCGGTCATTCCAGTTCCACCAGCGGAATATGGTCTGGGAAGGTATTCCATTTATTTCGTGGTGCCAAAGAAGGGAGGCGATCTGCGACCCATATTGGATCTCAAAGGAGTGAATCGTTGTCTAAGAGTCCCTCACTTTCGGATGGAAACGCTACGGTCTGTCATAGTAGCCGTTCGTCGAGGCGAATTTCTTACGTCCCTCGACCTCACGGAGGCTTATCTCCATATCCCTATTCGAGAAGACCAGCAGAGGTATCTGCGCTTTGCGCTTCCGTGGGGGCATTTCCAGTTTCAGGCTTTACCATTCGGTCTAGCGACCGCACCTCGCGTATTCACCAAGATCATGGTGGTAGTTGCCGCGGCTCTCCGCAAGGACGGGGTGCTGGTTCATCCCTATCTGGACGACTGGTTGATTCGCGGGAAATCGCGCGCAGAGAGCTTGGCAGCGACAGAAAAGGTCATCACTCTCTTACAGTCTCTCGGCTGGGTGATCAACCCACTCAAGAGCCATGTGGTTCCAACACAGCTTCTCGAATATTTAGGGGTGCAATTCGAGACTTGCCAGGGGTTGGTTTCTCTACCCGAACGCAGGATTTTGACTCTTCAGTCTCTGGTGCGAAAGTTTCGAGAGTCTCCAGCCCCGTCGGCGTGGCGATACCTGCAGTTGTTGGGGACGATGGCGTCCTCTCTGGAGGTGGTTCCTTGGGCGCGGTTTCACATGCGGTCCCTCCAGCAAGCCTTACTCCGCCGCTGGTCCAACCAGTCCGATCCGCTAAACAGGCGTCTGCCTTGCCCGATGTCGGTTCGAAGGGATCTCTCCTGGTGGTTGAATCCGCTCACTCTGCGAGTGGGGATGCCATTGGAGCAGCCGAACTGGATTCCGCTATTAACGGACGCCTGTCTGACGGGCTGGGGTGCTCACTGCGAGGGCCAGTTCGTCCAGGGTCTTTGGTCCCCAGATGAGCGCCTGGTCGATCAACCGGTTGGAGCTTCGAGCCATTCGCTTGGCATTGCAGGGCTTCGAGACTCGGATATCGGCTCGAGCGATTCGGGTGCTCTCAGACAATGCAACGGCCGTGGCCTACATCAACCGGCAAGGGGGAACCGGAAGTGTCGGCCTCGCGGCGGAGGCTCGGACGTTGTTCGAATGGGTAGAGCCTCGCCTGTCAGCCATCTCCGCAGCACATATCGCCGGAAAAGACAATGTGACGGCGGACTTCCTCAGCAGAGTTCAGGTGGATCCCGGAGAATGGGAGCTACATCCCCGGGTGTTCGCGCAGCTGGTGCTGCGTTGGGGCCAACCACTCATGGACCTGATGGCCACGTGCCGCTCAGCAAAAGCGGCTCGATTCTACAGTCGGCGAAGAGAGCCGATGTCCGAAGGTCTGGATGCTCTGTTGCAGGTGTGGCCATCCACGGGTCTGCTTTATGTATTCCCTCCATGGCCACTGTTGGGGCGCGTTATTCAACGTATCGAAGCCCACCGGGGTCGGGTGCTCTTAATCGCGCCGGATTGGCCGCGTCGTCCTTGGTATGCCGATCTGATGAGGCTGATCGACGGTCCTCCCTGGAAACTTCCCTTATTACCGGACCTGTTGTGTCAGGGTCCACTTCGCATGCCCCAAGTGGAGAGATTCTCTCTTACGGCTTGGCTATTGAAAGGGCTCGGCTAAGAAAACGCGGTTACTCCCGCTCAGTGGTAGCGACCCTCTTGCAGGCGCGAAAGCGATCCACTTCGCTGGCCTATGTTCGAGTTTGGCGTATTTTTGAGGACTGGTGTTCCAGACACCAGATCAGAGCGGCTACGGCCTCTCTGCCGATAATTCTGGATTTTTTGCAAGACGGTTTTACTAAGGGTCTAGCCGCCAGCTCTTTGCGAGTCCAATTGGCGGCTCTGTCTTGTTATCGCGGTAAAGTGCAGGGCGTGGCTTTAGGGGCGCATCCGGATGTAGTTCGTTTTTTGCGTGCTGTGTCTAGGTTACGGCCAGCCCGTAGAGTATCGGTTCCCGCGTGGGATCTTAATTTAGTGCTACGTGCCCTAAGTGCAGCTCCTTTTGAGCCGCTCTCTGGTAGTTCGGTAAAGGATTTGACTCTTAAAACGGTGTTCCTAGTGGCTATATGTTCCGCACGCCGTATTTCCGAACTCCAGGCTCTTTCTTGCAGGGAGCCTTTTCTGTCTTTCTCGCCTAACAAAGTGGTTCTGCGGCCTGTGCCATCTTTCTTGCCAAAGGTGACTTCTCCTTTTCACTTGAATCGGGTTGTTTCTCTTCCGGTTTTTTCGGAGTCCGAAGGGCATGCTTCTGATCGTGGTTTGAGTCGGTTGGACCTCAAAAGAGTTCTCCGCCGTTATTTACGAGTTACACATGATTTTCGTAAATCAGACCACTTGTTTGTGCTGTTTGGTGGTCCTCGTAAAGGGGAAGCGGCAGCGAAGGCTTCTATTGCCAGATGGATTAAAGAGGCGATTGGTTCGGCTTACATATTGCACGGTCGGTCTCCGCCGCCGGGACTGCGGGCTCACTCTACGAGAGCACAAGCGACATCCTGGGCGGAATTCAGTCTGGTTTCCCCGGTAGATATTTGTAAAGCGGCCACGTGGTCGTCTTTGCACACTTTCAGTAAACATTATCGTCTTGATGTTTTGGCGGCGAGCGATGCTGGCTTTGGTTCTGCGGTTCTGCGTGCCGGCTGGCACAATCCCACCCGTTAGGCTGCTTTGATACATCCCATACGTCGAGGACTAAGCTGGAGGAACGATAAGGAAATAGTAATTACACTTACCTGGTAATTGTAGTTCCTTGAGAGACGACAGCTTAGTCCTCCTGCCTCTCCCTGATTTCTTTTCGCACGGCACGCCTTGGATGAAGAAGACGATTTTTCCAGGTGAGTGCGTTTCATGTTACTTTCTTTTCTCTCTAAGTTTTTCGCTGTGGCAGGAGCGGGACTTTCCGTTCCGGTTGGTTATAATTTTTAGTATGTGGCCTACGCCACCAGTTGATAAAAAAAAAAAAAAACCCAGTTAGGTTGCGGAATATATTTCCTATGAGAGCAGTTTTACTAAAGGTTAGCTATGTGTTTGAGTTTGCTTTGTCAGTAGTTCACTGGAGTTCCTGAGTTGCAGGGTGTGCTTATTCCAGTGGAGCTGAAATCTGATTGGTCCAGTCTTCATGCTGCAGGAGGAGGTGCACTACCCATACGTCGAGGACTAAGCTGTCGTCTCTCAAGGAACTACAATTACCAGGTAAGTGTAATTACTATTTAAGTTATTCAATCTTTTCCTCTCTCTCTCTCAGATCTTGCAACATAAGTTGCCTTTGGTTTCTGGCTTCAAAGGGTTTAATCTTTAATCTTGCAACCCTCCTCTGCACTGTCCAGTGCTATAGAGGTGACTGAAGAGGGCTAATTTGCCTTCATGCCACAGCCCAGGTCAGTCATTGCCACCAGGACACCCAGGCCTTGCCTGTTATTGACCTGGCTTTGAATGTTTTGTACCCAGTGCTTATTCAAGGAAACTTTACCTTTCTGGGAATCAAAGTGGACATCTTGGCATTCAGACATTGTGCAGTTCACAATTGCCCTTGTTAAGGTGCTATTGTTCAGCTGATGTTTGCATCACCTGAGCAGTGGTTAGATGACTCTATTCTATCAACTTTGTGCTCTTGAGCCTGTTGCTCAAAAGACTATCAAAGCTCATGATGCATCATCATCACCTTTATGGGAAGGCGCAAAGAGCTGCTACCGAGCTGAATAGCATAGCTTGGTGCTAGCAATGCTGCCTCAGTATGTTTGTTCATTCTCAGGTATGTCTGTGGCCCCTCTCTTCCCTAGGATATGAAGAAATATCTCTGTGAGGGGTACAGATGTCTAAAACTATCGTCTTAGCACTGCAATGTTTGAGTGTACACTTCCATACAGAAATGAGGGCTATTGAAGGTTGAGGTCACGCCTTTTACACTCTGAGAAGGGCTAAAAGGGCTCCTGCTTTACAGCCTCAAAGTAGTTGGGGGGCGCCCACATTCCCCAACTCTTTGCATAGGCAGGAGCTACTCTCCTGAGGGGCAACAAGCTTTCAGCATGGACTCCATCAGCACCACTTAATCTGCAGACTGATAGGAAAGACGAATATAGGCATCTGGCATTGGCTTGCCCCCTCCCTCCCTCAAAAGAAAAGATTTCAGGAGACACTATTCTATAACATGAGAAAAGTGTTTGGCCCATGTCTCCCAGGTCCACATCTCCCTGACCATGTAGAGGACCTCCCGCCCCCCATTGGGCTCAGCAGGAAGTGCTATTGATCTTAGATCTTAACATACCCCATACTGTGGGCCTGGAAAGATTGACATGCCTGCATCTCATAACTCCCATGACTTATTCACTGATAGCCTCTGCAACTTATTCTCTTCAGATCCTTCAGTTACTTTCCCAAATCTGCACAAAATAAACATCTCCCCAAATAGGAAAGCTGCCTCATTCTAGCTTTCAGGTACATTTCCATCGTCAATTCTGCAGTCACAGCACTCAGCAGGTGGACGTCATGAGCCCCATATCCAAACAGATGGTTTCTCAATGCTTTCTGATTTATTTTTATTTATTTATTTATTTAACTGCACTGATTCAACACAGACTGGCTCTGGATGCCCATAGGTTATTTTGAAGAATGGATCTACAGGTGCCCAGTTAGGTCATCATGATCTCTGATATCGATTGAGTTTGTGGGGGAGCTCGCTGTCAACACCTAGTGGAAAAGATCAGGGCAGCGACATAATGTCAATTAATGTGCAAGAAGTAGGGAGATGCTCAGAAGACTTTGCTGCTGCTCAGGTGGCCTTGACTTGACGTGGAACTTGGCCTGCAGGGTTCCAGCAGTGCAAACTAGTTCTGATACAATCTTTTTTGCTGGATCCAAGGGAATAGGCACCTTCGAAACAGAAGCTCTTTCTTGTGCATGCCTACTGAAGCTGTCCAGACGTGGGTCATCTGGGCTTGACACACTGTTGCAGTAGTGATCTCCGGTAGGGTTTCTCCACTCTGATTGAAGAATAGAGCAGTATACAAAAACTGTTAAATAAATTACTAACTAGAAACAACTTCACACCGCCTCTCACAATAACCATTGATGGATTCTAACTGCAGGTCAAACAAGAAGCTCAATATTTAGGGGTCACACTGAATCAAGGCCTCACCTTCATACTCCATATCTACAATATAACAAAATCTATATACTACAAGCTCAAAACAGTACAGTGACTCAGACCCCTACTTTACACACCCGACTTCTACTCAGTCCTGCAAGCGCTCACTTTCCCACACCTGGACTGTACTGTAACCTCATCTTGCAAGGCCTACCAAAATGCACACTACACCTACTGCAACTTGCCCTAAATACCGCTGCAAGGATCTTGACCAAAGCACCTAGATCTGAACACATCACCCCCGTTCTCAAACAACTCCATTGGCTACCCGTCACTGAGCACATAAAATATAAAGCACTCCTCACTTTCAGCTACATATCTACAATCTGTCCTTAAAAACACTCCAGATACCAGAACCAGAATAACAAGCACCCTTAACATGCTACACACCCCTTCAACAATTACCAAGACTAACCATGCAACCTCCAGGAGAGCGTTCACATTATTCGCCCCAACCCTCTGGAATGCACTGCCAATAATCCTGCGTTCCACAAATAGTTTTACAACCACCATTATTGATTTGTATAGTTACCCTTGTTTCAGTCCCAAGTTGCAGTCCCTGTTTCAGTGTAAGCAAAAGATCCTCTGTTCTGATGCAAAATCTTTGTTATTTGTAAACCGCACTGATACCAAATAGTGTGGTATATAAGAACTGTAAATAAATAAATAAATGACCTAACGGATTTCAGAAAAAAAGCTAAAAACCCACCTCTTCATTGAACACTTCACTGACCCGATGTAATCATCCAACCTAATCATCTGAATTGAATGGACCTTCTATTAGACACCTTGCACAACCAACTTAGTCGCTCAACCTGAATGGCCTGCATAACCTAAAACTCCCACCCCCCATAATTTCCCACTCAGTTGAATGTAATATAGCTGCAGAATGTAATATAATTACATATCACAATGTTATGCTGTTAATTCCTGTTCTGTTATTGTTATATTAACATAGTTCTATTTAAAGTTCTGTTGGCCCCATTGTTATTATGTAAACCGCTTAGAATTGGAGATATAGCGATACAGAAAAACTGTCAAATTTAAATACCGTGCTCTTCCAAGCCCCCTACCCATATGGGTATCATCTGAAGAATGTGTATAGGTGCAGGCCTCTGCAGGAGCAGTTGAGGGGGGGCCCTTACATAAGAAATTTCAGTCCCTGTTGCCCCGGTTTAACACAGTGTCCCAATGGTACTGCTTATGCAGGGCAACAGAGGCCATGGATCAAGGCACTAGATATGGCGTGGATACGAAGAAAATCTAGACTCGCTGTTAGCAATATTTATACATACTTAACCAACGTGGCCCATCAAGAAACCCAATTCAGCTACTTCACCTCACCTTTGTCACACACGTGCAAGTAGTATGGATGAAATTATGGGAGGATGATGCACGTGGTAAATGTAAGGTGAGGAGGGGAATGCTGGTCCATATGTTTCTCAAGTGCACTAACTTACAACCTCTCTGGAGCCAAGTGGAAATTTCTGTATGGGACTGTTTGCGGTAAGAAAGGAGATACTTGGGGTGTGGGTGGACGAACAAGGACTGAGCATTGGCCAGTGGTGGTATCTGATATCTGAAATTGCAGTGTGAAAGAACTACCTATGAAGGCAATACGAGGAGAGAGTGGTCAGTTATGGAGGGGACTGTAAGAGCACATGGAGAGGTGAGGGTTAGAGGAAGACTGCGAAAATAACATGGATGGGGGGGAGATCTGAATCCGTTTGGGAATGGTTGTGGGAAGGACGTGGATGTGCGGAGGGGTTGTGTGAGTGGTAGGGGAGAGGAGAGGTAATGGATAAAGGGTGTCTGGGGGTAAATTGGAAAATGCAGGCCTATGAAGTCAGGAGAAAGGAGGAGGGTATGCCTGGAACATATGTGACCAACTTGGACTGCAGATCCAAATCGAGAAGCGGATCCCTTAAGGATTAAAACATAGGATGTGGTTGGGTATAACGTATTGTTTATGGTTGCACTGCTTTGTTCTGACTCTGCCATTGATAAATAAAGATAAAAAAAAGGACCCATCTTGCTACCTACTGGACTGTCTTTGAATATTGTCAGAATAAGGTAGACTAGAAATGAAGATACTAACCAGGACTGTATTAGATTCTGTTCTCCTACACTTATTACATTCTGAGTACGATAGCTCCTAGACCTTTCAATCGCATTTATTTTTAAAAGGATCTCAAGATAGTAATATGGTTAAAACCCAGGGACGGCTTAATTTATCACCAGTTGGGGACATAATGGTAGAAAGAGATGTATAATTGTATAAACCCTGAGCTGTACATGTGAGCTGACGGTCCCTTACTGCCGGAGCAGTTCTTACACAGTGATTTCTGACCGGCACAGAGCTTCTCTGGCAGTGCTCACCAAAGTTTTCTTTAGCTTAAAATTCAATAAACTTACAAAACAAATACCTATTGTGTTTACTTCAAGGCCAGTCTGTCGCATATAATTGTGTGGATTCTGGTACAAAACATAGAGCGGCTTGTTGAAATGCTTATTTAATCTTGGGCAAAAGAAGAAGAAACAGCTTATACCTTTGCTGTATTAAATGATAGAGGTGCATTAGTCTATAATGTCTAAACTTTCTCACATTCCAACAGACTGGGCTGAAATATAATTTGTTGTAGACATTAGTTTTGATCTATATTGGCCAGTGTTTCAATCATTAGTATTCAGGATTTCCTATTCCATGGAAACATGAACAGGTCAAAGATCAATATGTGTGCTCATATCCTTGACTAACGTCACTGGCCTCCAATCTGAGAATTTTCCATGTGCTGTGATCCCTTTGTCCCCTTCCCCCAGCAAAGATGAAACCCAGTCCTGAAGCATGTTTAAACACCACAAAACTTCTGGCAAGAAGATGAAATATTAGCCTGTGTACAGTTTGGGAGAATAAATGGCTGAGCGAGCTGACAGGAGTAAGAGGAAGGCAGGCAGTTGGCTGGCAGATAAAGCAAGGTCAGCATGCAGGTTTTCAAGGTCAGCCAGGAAGTGCTTACTAAAACAATGCTGCCAGCTTAACATTAAGGAAAAGCAGCAGAATTCCTCTTTGATATTAGTCAGAAACTACTTGTTTGCCCATTTTAAAAGTAAAGTTGTTCTTTCAAAGGCTAATCGCCTGCAACAGTCTGCATCTCCAGCAGGGCAGCGTAATTCCTCACTGTGTGATCACCACATGCTTCTGCCAGAAGTGATGTATTTAGCCATGGAGTGAGCTGCTGGTGGTGTGTGTGCGTGATGCAGCTCTTGCTAGTCACAGCAGCAGTACAGCTCTCATCTTCCTGTCTCTTACTACAGCTGCTGATTCTGGTGCATTTTGTGTAATTTCCAGGTGGTAGGAGAGACAGGGATATACAGAGAGAAACTTGGTATAGTAAATATTATTCTGAAAACTGGACTCTCCTCTGAGGAGAATATATACATAGGTGAACAGATGGGTATTCCTACAAGATCTCTGACGTGTATATCCATAAGTAACACTAAAAATGTTATCTGCCTTTTGCTTTGTTCCTGTTGCATCATCTCTCAATTGTACTTTCATTGCAGCTCTCAGTTGCGTCTCACTTCATGAAAGATCTTGGATTAGACAGTTTGGACCAAGTGGAGATCATCATGGCGATGGAAGATGAATTTGGTAACAGCCCCGCAGCTCCTTGTTAGCTTAATTCGTGTATAGAACAAATGAGGAAAACATGAAGCATTTCTACTGGCCAATCAGCAACAAGATCCAGCAAGCGTGTCTTGATTGTAGAAGCCTGATGGATCTCGCTGCTAATGAGAAGGTTTAATATTCAGAATCATCTTTTTATCTTGTTTTCCTGTTCAGTGCATGTTCTGGTCGCCACATCTCAAAGATATCGCAGAATTAGAAAAGGTACAGAAAATGGCAAACGGGTTATGGAATGACTTTTCTATGAGGATTGGGGCTTGGTAGCTGCTCCTGTCTGTGCTACAAAAAAACCAAACGTGATAAGGCAGCACTTTACATTTTATAAATAGTTTAACTAAATACTTTTGAATAAACGGATATATTGATTTATTTACTTGTGTTTAGCTCTTGCCATGTAGTTCAAGGCGCGTTGCAGTCTGGTCCACTAGGTATTCCCCTGTCCCTGGAAGGCTTACAATCTCATTTTCTACCTGGGCACGAGAGGGTTAAGTGACTTGCCTATGGTCATAAGAAATGTCTGGGGGATTTGAACCCTGCTCTGACTGGTTCCCAGACTGCTGCCCCCGCCTGTGATAATATTTACAGTATAGGCATGGAGAATATGCAATGAGATTCATCTAAAACAAGCTTTGACAGATTTTGTGTGGACTTAGGAGCCAGTCTGAAATCTTAGGATCCAGTGCTGGTGACCTCCTTGCTCCCACATAAGAACATAAGATATGCCATACTGGGTCAGATCAAGGTCCATCAAGCCCAGTATCCTGTTTCCAACAGTGGCCAATCTAGGTCATACGTACCTAGCAGTTTCCCCAAAAGACACAAGTTCCTCAGTGCTTGTACTGGGTCAAGCATTGATATCCTGGGTCCCTTCTTAATATTGGTTTATGGACCTTTCCTTAGCGTCCCTCTAGTCCAGTCCCGGAAAGATAGAGTTGTCAACCTCCACCAGCAGCTTTGGAGACTGAAAGATGTCATCGTCGTGATGTCACTGGTACAAATAGGCTCGCTCCGCCCCCTTTCACCAGTACTTTCAGTCTCCAAGCAGCTTGGAGGTTCTGAGCCCAGGACTGGGCTCAGAGGGACAAATAAGCAGAGCTTAATTTTTTTCTTTAGTTCATTCTTTGTTTTAAATTTAGATTTTCTTGCTTGATTAGGTGCCTGCTGCTGCTACAGAGATCTGTTCTGCTGAGGCTGTTTCTCTTTTCTCTGCTCCCTAACCCTCCCCCCCCACCACCCCACACAGCCCCAGCACAGAAACGAGCAATGCAGTAGCACAGGAGTGTGCCTGCCGCTGCCACCCAGTTCCCCAACCCACATGGAAGGGTGAGGAGCAGGTAGAAGGCTATAGAGACTCACAGCAGCAGGCAGTGGTTATTACCACAGGATTTAAAGTCTCTCCAGGAGCTGATGCCGCTTTGAAGGCTGTGCTCCTGAGGGGTCCAGCGCTGCCCTTCTTCTCTCTCTCCCGAGGTCTGGTGAGTACTCTGGACTTTGGGGTTTACCTGGGGAAGGTATTTGGGGGTTAGGTGAGGTGTTTTGGCAGCTCCTTAGGAGTCAGGGAGGCCTAGCCGCGTGATTTTTCGCGGTGAAAACGTTGCGGCGGCCATTTTGAATTTTGAATTTTTCGATTTTCAAAGTTAATTTTTTTGGGTTTAGAAGCTTCGTTTTGAAAAACGGTGGTTAGGGGGCAGCTAGTTACATCTTGCTTGATTGATTACTGCCAAAAAGTAAAAAAAAAAAAAAAAAAAGCGTTTAAATTAGAGCTTCTCTTGTAGCTGTGCAAGGCTCTTTTACTGGCATTGAAGCGCTGTTACTTACCATGCCTGCCAAACCACGCTGCCTAGTCTGTGGGGTGCGGCGTGGGGAGCTTTTGGATACTGGCGTTTGCAAAGCATGCTCTTTAGAGGCCATGGGCATGGAGGAGTCCTTGGGGGAAGGTTCTCAGGACCACGCGACGGCTTCTCAGGATGGCAGGGGTTCTGACCCTCCTTCCTTGCCTGCTTCGGAACCGGTAGCGGGTCCATCCTCCGCTTCCAGTGTTCCCTTGGTGCCAGAAGGGTCCCAGGGCTCTGGGATTCCAGGTCTCCCTTCCGAATTCCTCTCCTTGATGCAGAAGGCGTTTGCCTTGCTGCAGACGGACAGGGGGGTTCAGTCTCCCGGTCCTTCTAGCAGGAAACGGAGTCGGGCTGCCAGTCTTCAGGAAGGGGAGATGGCGCTACCCAAAAGGCGACGGGACGATTTGGACCCGCAGTCCGCCTGCCCATCTAGAGGGGGACCTGGAGATGCCGGACCTTGATGAGGAGGTCTCGGACGAAGACTTGGAAGATGGTGAGTTGTTAGAGGAGGAGCAACAGAGCAGGGTGGTCCATGTTTTTCGGCGAGAGGAGCTTCCTGCTTTGATTTCCGAGACCCTAAAAGTTTTAAATATGCCTGTGGGGTCCGCTCCCTCAGAAGAGGCGTTGGAGGATCCGCTGTTGCAGGCTGTGCGCACCTCGCAGCGGGTGTTCCCTATCCATAGAGTCTTTCGGAATATGATTCAGGAGGAATGGGACGCGCCGGAGTCGGCGTTGCGGGGGACCAGGGCTTTGGACCGCTTGTACCCGCTCTCGGAACAGGATAAGTTGATTTTTTCGGTCTCCAAAGGTTGATGCCGCGGTGGCGGCTGTCACGAAGAAGACCACCATTCCGGTGGAAGGAGCGGCAGCATTGAAGGATGGCCAGGATAGGAGGTTGGATACCTTGCTGAAGCAGGTGTTCGACATGAGTGCCCTTTCCCTGCAGGCCTCCATAGCGGGGGCGTGGGTGGCGAGAGGCTGTTTACGCTGGTCTCAACGTCTTCAGGGCTCCCTCTCAGACGACCAGATGGCCGATACGTCTCGGCTGGAGTCTGGCACGGCGTACCTATCCGATGTTCATTATGATCTAATTCGTGGCCTAGCTAAATGTATGGCTTCGGTAGTCGCAGCTCGCCGTTCTTTGTGGCTCCGAAACTGGTCGGCGGGATAGTTCGTCAAAGGCTAGGCACAGTAAGCTTCCCTTCCGGGTCAAGCTCCTCTTTGGAGAGGATCTTGAGAAGTTGGTTAAGGACCTCGGGGAGTCCAAAGGGGGACGTCTCCCTGAGGATAGACCGAAACAGACTCGAGGAGGATCGGCATCTAGAGGCCTCTCAAGGGATTTTCGTAAGTTTCGCACATCTCGCTTTCAACAATCGCAGCGGAGCAGGTTTCCAGCGAGGAGTCAGTCCTTTCGAGGGTTTCGGGGGGCAGGCAGGGGTTTTGGTCCCTACCAGTCTTCCGGTGCGAACAAGAAATCACAATGAGATGAGGCGGGCCCAGGTAGTGGAGGTGCCCGTGGGAGGCAGGTTGCGGGAGTTCTACCCTGCCTGGGTCCAGATTACATCAGACCGGTGGGTCTTAGAAGTCATTCGGGAAGGCTATGCCCTGGAGTTTCAGCATCCAGTGCGAGATTCCTTTGTTCTTTCCCCCTGCAAGGTGCCTCGGAAGCGCCGAGCGGTTGCGGACACCTTGGGCCGTCTCCAACGACTCGGGCAGTCGGACCCGTTCCGATCGACCAGTGCGGCGCAGGACGATACTCCATTTATTTCGTGGTCCCCAAAAAGGGAGATACGTTTCGGCCAATTCTCGATCTCAAGAGGGTGAATCGTTGTCTCCGAGTGTCCCACTTCCGCATGGAGACCTTGCGCTCCGTCATTGCGGCCGTTTGCGCTGGCGAATTTCTTACGTCCTTGGATCTGACGGAGGCTTATCTTCACATTCCCGTGCGGAGGGAGCATCAACATTTTCTGCGATTTGCGGTACCGATGGGACACTTTCAGTTCCGGGCGTTGCCTTTTGGTCTGGCGACGGCTCCTCGGACATTCACAAAGATTATGGTAGTTGTGGCGGCCGCGCTGCGCAGAGAAGGGATCCTGGTGCACCCGTACCTGGACGACTGGTTGATTCGGGCAAAGTCCAGGGAGGAAAGCGTGGTGGCCACCACTCGTGTGGTGGAGTTCTTGGAGAGCCTCGGTTGGGTAGTGACGAGGCGAAGAGTCAGCTGTCCCCCTCGCAGAGCCTGGAGTACCTGGGGGCGCGCTTCGAGACTCGACAAGGACGGGTCTTTCTTCCCAGCTCAAGGGTGCAGGCCTTGCGCGACCTGGTGCGTCGGTTTCTGGGGCTTCAGGCACCGACGGCTTGGCAGTACCTGCAGTTACTGGGGACCATGGCGGCTACAATAGACTTAGTGTTGTGGGCCAGAGCTCATATGCAGCCTTTGCAGAGTGCTCTCCTCAGGCGCTGGTCTCATCAGTGGGATGCGTTGTCGCAGGGTCTGCCCTGTCCGGCGGCGGTGAAAGGCAGCCTTCTTTGGTGGTTGCATCCCGAGAGCCTGACGCTGGGCGTCCCCTTGGAGCCTCCGTGCTGGCGGTTGCTCACGACGGATGCGAGTCTCGCGGGATGGGGGGCTCATCTCGAAGGCTCATTTGCGCAAGGAATGTGGGCAAAGGAGGAACGACTATGGTCCATAAACCGTCTGGAAATGCGCGCAGTCTTTCAGGCTCTGCTGGCTTTTCAGCAGAAATTGCGGCAAGCGGCGGTTCGCGTGCTATCGGACAACGCGACCACGGTGGCGTATATAAATCGGCAAGGCGGCACGGGCAGTGCGGCCCTAGAGGAAGAGGCGAGTGTGCTGCTGGGCTAGGGCGGAACGGAATTTGCTGGCCCTGTCGGCTCAGCACGGTCGCCGGAGTCGCCAACGTCGAGGCGGATTATCTGAGTCGGTGCTGCGTGGATCCGGGGGAGTGGGCTCTGCACCCGGACGTTTTCGAGATGATTGTGCGTCATTGGGGGCTTCCGGTGATGGATCTCATGGCGACCTTGCGGTCGGCAAAGGTGGAGATATTCTTCAGCAGGCAGAAAGAGTGGATGGCGGAGGGCCTGGATGCCTTGGCGCAGCAGTGGCCGGTGGAGGGTCTGCTGTATGTCTTCCTTCCCTGGGCGCTAATTGGCAAGGTGGTTCAGCGCATCGAGCGGCACAAGGGCTAGGTGGTCCTGATAGCGCCCGATTGGCCGAGGAGACCATGGTATGCAGACTTGGTTCGTCTGTTGGTCGACGTTCCGTGGAGGTTGCCTCTTCGGGAGGACCTGTTGCTTCAGGGTCCCTTGCGCATGCCTCAGGTGGGTCGGTTCTCGCTTATGGCTTGGCTCTTGAGCGGGCAGCGCGGTTGACGGCCCGCGGTTACTCTGCGGCGGTTATAGACACTCTCCTGCGGTCGCGTCGGAGGTCGACTTCCCTGGCTTATATCCGAGTTTGGCGTGTCTTTGAGAGCTGGTGTTCCGATCTCTCTCTCAACCCCTTACGAGCTTCGGTGTCCAATGTTCTTTCCTTTTTGCAGGCTGGATTGGATAAGGGCCTTTCGGCCAGCTCCTTGCGGGTGCAGTTGGCGGCTCTCTCCTGTTTTCGGGGAAAGATTCAAGGTCAGGTGATCGCAGCGCATGGCGATATTCGTCGGTTCTTGCGAGCGGGTGTTGTTGCTCAGACCGCCAAGGCGGACTGTTCTTCCTCCGTGGGATCTTAATTTGGTCCTGAACGTCTTGGTTGGGGAACCCTTCGAGCCATTAGGACGGGCTTCACTCAAGGATTTGACGCTCAAGACGGTGTTTCTCGTGGTGATATGTTCGGCCACGAGGATTTCTGAGCTGCAGGCGCTCTCTTGCCGGGAGCCTTTTTTGACTTTCTCTGCGGACAAGGTGGTCTTGCGTACAGTACCCGCCTTTTTGGCAAAGGTGGTGTCCGCTTTTCATGTTAATCAAGTGGTGTCGCTCCCGGTGTTTTCCGCGGAGCAGGGAGCTCACGCAGGTGGACGTTTGCACCGGTTGGATGTGCGGAGAGTGCTCAAGAAGTATCTTGGTCGTACGGCGTCGTTTCGGAAGTCGGACAGGCTTTTTGTCGCATTCGGAGGCCCGCGGAAGGGCGAGGCGGCGGCGAAGTCTTCCATTTCTCGGTGGCTGAAGGAGGCGATTGCTTCGGCCTACATTTTTAGAGGCAGAGCGGTGCCGGTAGGGTTGCGTGCGCATTCCACGAGAGCGCAGGCAGCCTCGTGGGCGGAAGTTAGCCTAGTGCCAGGCGGCGGATTTTGTAGGGCGGCGACCTGGTCCTCGTTACATTCTTTTGCTCGGCATTATCGCTTGGATGTGCAGGCGCGCAGGGATAGTTGTTTTGGATCAGCCGTCCTTCAGGCTGGGATCTCAGGCCCCTCCCGTTGAGATTTACTGCTTTGGTTACATCCTCTATCTTTCCGGGACTGGACTAGAGGGGACGCTAAGGGAAGAGTAAATTAGACTTACCTGCTAATTGTTGGTCCTTAAGGAACTCTAGTCCAGTCCCGGATCCCTCCCGTTCAGTGGGTGTTAGCCAGCCTGAAGTGTCCACAGGCGGGGGAGAGTGAGATTGACAGCTGGTGAACCCGTGCAGTTTTAAAAAAAAAAAAAAAAACTGAAAGAAGAAAACAACCAAACGGAACACTTGGTCCCGTGAATATATTTCCGTACCCACTACACTTTCAGGGTGCTCTGGGGGTAGCAGAGATGGGAAGCGCTCTCAGAGGGGATCTCTGTGGTGTTGGCGGCAGGCGGCTGGGGCGCAGAGGAACCGGGCTTCCGCCCTTCCGTTCCGCGTCCGTTATAGGGCGCGCCCTGGCTCTATCCTTTTCTTAGAGATATATCTCTATCTGTACATAATTGTTTTGTATAGGTTTTTGAAATAACTACTTATTTGTTGCTCTGCTGAGTCTGCTTTGTCAATAGGTGCTGGTGAAAGGGGGCGGAGCGAGCCTATTTGTACCAGTGACATCACGACGATGACATCTTTCAGTCTCCAAAGCTGCTGGTGGAGGTTGACAACTCTATCTTTCCGGGACTGGACTAGAGTTCCTTAAGGAACAACAATTAGCAGGTAAGTCTAATTTACTCTTCCTCCAGGAACTTGTCCAAACCTTTTTTAAACCCAGCTACACTAACAGCCTTTACTACATCCTCCGGTAACAAATTCCAGAGTTTGATTACCCGTTGAGTGAAAAAATATTTTCTTTTATTAGTCTTAAATAGTTTACCCTGTAGCTTCATTGCATGTCCCCTAGTCTTTCTATATTCTGATAACGTAAACAACGATCTACGTTTACCCGTTCCACTCCGTTCATTAATTTATAGACTTCTATCATATCTCCCCTCAGCCGTCTCTTTTCCAGGTTAAAGAGCCCTAACCTTTTTAGCCTTTCTTCATAGGAGTATCCTTCCATCTCCTGTACCATTTTGGTGGCTCTTCTCTGAACCTTTTCTAAAATCACTATATCCTTTTTAAGATACGGCAACCAGAATTGCACACAATATTCAAGGTGCGGTCTCACCATGGAACGATATTGAGGCATTATAATATCTTTTGTTTTATTTTCCATCCTTTCCTTATCATACCTAGCATTCTATTTGCTCTCTTGGCCGCCGCTGCACATGGGCCGAGGGTTTTAAACATGGTATCCACAATGACGCCTAAATCTTTTTCCTGGGGGGTGGTTCCTAATGTGGAACCTTGCATCGTGTAACATAGTTAGGGTTGTTCTTCCCTAGGTGCATAACTTTGCACTTGTCCACATTACATTTCATCTGCCATTTTGATGCCCAGTCTTCCAATTTATCAAGATCCTCTTGCAATTTTCCACGGTCCTCTTGGGTTTTTAACAACTTAAAATAGTTTTGTGTCATCTGCAAATTTGATAACCTCACTCGTTATTCCACTTTCCAGGTCATTTATGAATATGTCAGAAAGCAGCGGACCCAGCACAGATCCCTGGGCTACACCACTATTCACCTTTCTCCATTGGGAAAATTGGCCATTTAGCCCTACCCTCTGCTTTCTATCTTTTAACCAGTTCCTGATCCACAATAGTACACTGCCTCCTATCCCATGACTCTTTAGTTTTGCCAAAAGTCTCTGATGATGGACCTTGTCAAAGGCTTTCTGAAAGTCCAGATACACAATATCAACCGACTCACCTTTGTCCACCTGTTTATTCACTCCTTCAAAAACATAACAGATTTGTAAGACAAGATCTTCCTTGTCTAAAGCCATGTTGGCTGTCTCCCATTAGGTCATGACTATCTACATGCTGAGTAATTTTATTCTTTATGATGGTTGTCTACCATTTTTCCCGTACTGATGTCAGGCTCACCGGCGGTAGTTTCCCAGATCACCCCTGGAACCCTTTTTAAAAATTGGTGTTACATTGGCGATCCTCCAATCTTCAGGTATTAGAGATGATTTTTAATGATAGTTCAACAGATTACTAATAGCAGGTCTGCAATCTCAGATTTCAGTTCTTTCAACACCCTTGGATGTATACCATCCAGCCCAGGTGATTTGCTACTCTTCAGTTTATCTAATAGTTGTAATACATCTTCCCGATGTATCGATATTTCCTTCAATTCTTCCGCACCTTTAAATACCACTTCAGTCATGGATAACATCCCTGCATCTTCCTCAGTAAAGACCAAAGCAACGAATTCATTCAGTCTCTCCGCTATCGCCTTATCGCCTCTTAGTGCTCCTTTAACCCCTTTATCATCTAATGGACCAACTGACTCTCTCACAGGTTTTTTGCTACGAATGTACTTGAAAAGGTCTTTTTCGCGTTTTTGCTTCCGCAGCAAGCTGCTTCTCAAATTCTCCCTTTGCCTGCCTTATCAATACCTTGCATTTGACTTGCCAGTGCTTGTGCTGTTTCCAGGTTTCGTCGTTTGGCTCTTTTTTTCCATTTCCTGAAAGATGCTTTTTTGGCAACAACAGCCTCTCTGACCTCACCTTTAAACCGTGCTGGCAGTTTTTTGGACTTCCTTCCACTTTTCTTAAAGCGTGGAATACAGCTGATCTGGGCTTCCAAGATAGTATTTTTCAACAACACCCAAACTTGATGTACGTCTTTAACCTTTAGTTTTTTCTTAACCGTTTTCCTCATTTTATCATAGTCTCCTTTTCGAAAGTTAAAAGGTAGTACTGTGGATTCCTTATCGTCACTCCAGTCCAGTCCCTTTACTTGTGGGTTACGCAACCCTTCCAGCAGCTTGGAGGCTGAGCCCAACCTTTTTGGGGATGGAGCAGTATAAATACCACTGGAAACACCCACAGATCCCAGTATTCTCAGCCTCCAAGCAGCTGGAGGGTTCCGTAAGCCTAGGGCTTACTGGAGTCTTCCCTTTACTTAAATTTTTCTTTTCTGAGTTCTTTCTTTATTTTTGATTTTAGCTTATTTACTTATTTACTTGTTTTCTTGGTACTGTACCTTTAATTTTTTCCTGCCTGCTCTCTCCCTCCCCCCCCCCCCCCCCCCCGGCCGGGCCGGGTATCGGAGGTGGTTTTTGACTGCAGCAGCGAAGAGGACCGGTCAGATCTCCTCTTGCTGCTGATCCTGCCGGCTCATGCTCACTCTCTACGGAGACCTGCCCTGCCTCGCGCCGAAGCCCTCCTGGTGGCTGAGCGCTTGAGGCAATGCCACGACTTTGTTCTTTCCTCCGGCCCCGGACCAGAGCAGAGGGACGCGGAGGCGAACTTCGGAGCCCCGATTCTAGCGCCGTCCAAGCGGCGGCGTCCAATTCGGAGCGGGGTGCGGCTTCCAGCTCCGATTCTTTCGACGGCGTTTGTAAACAGATCGGAGGGCAGACTCGCGGTCCTCCGTTTAGGTCTCCACGTGTGGAGCCAACGGTCAGAGATCGCTGAGTCGGTCCTGGGCATCACGGCAGAGGAAGCTCCTGATACAGCAAGTACTGCGGTTTAAATTACTGGCTTTTGCTTTACTTTATTTAATACTTTTGCTTTCTTTAGTTTAATTTTAATTTAATTTAATTTTAATTTTTAACCGTTAATTTTAATTTGTAAGTTTCTGGTCTCTTATTCTGGGGATCTGTTAATAAATTGCTAGAGGGGAGAGCACATTTAATGCTGATTAGCCTCCGCATCTGAATTGTACAGTTTCTGGTAGGCCAATTGGTTAAGCCTGTGCTCTTAAGCAGGACTCCAGTATCCCTTTCAAGGACATGACTGGCAAGTCACGGTGCCCCTCCTGTGGCACCCGTAGAGGTACTTCCTCGGAGGCAGGGATTTGCAGGGGTTGTGCGGCAGTGGCTGCTTCCGTGGAACAAGAAATTAACCTGTCCATGGCTCAGGCTTCTCAATGGTCCGGAGACCCTCTAGAAGGAGAGGGAGGGTCTCAGTTCCCTCCTCCTACGTCCTCAGATTTACCCACCCCCCCTCTGCCTCTTTCCCCCTTTCCCACAGGTGAGGGGGGAGTCGTGGATCTCTTCTCCCCTGATTTCGTCCTCTTGCTGCACAAAGCCTATTGTATGCGCAAGCAGGGGTTGGGGGCAGGGGAGGCGGGCCCGGCGGCAGAAGGCAGGTTAGCCAGACCAATGAGGGCAAGCAATCAGGACTCCGGGATTCCGCTTAAGTGCTCTCAGCTGATGAGTGAGGAGCCCCTCACGTCCCTTTCACAGGGCACCCCGGAGTAGGAGGGCTCTGACAAGGATTTAGATGAGGTAGAGGAGGAGCTTGAAGAGGGGGAGATCCCTGAAGAGGATCAATCTCGTATAATTAGAGTTTTTCGCCGAGAGGAGCTCCCTGCATTAATCAATGAGTCCCTGAAAGTGCTCAATGTAGCCTCAGACGCCCCAGCAGAGGAGGAGGCGTTGGAGGATCCCTTAATCCAGGCCATTAGGAGGTCCCAGAAAGTTTTTCCTGTCCACAGGGTGGTGCGTCAGATGATCCAGGAAGAATGGGATCAACCAGAGTCAGGTTTAAGGGGGGTCCGATCTATGGCTCGCCTATATCCTCTTCCAGAGTCAGGACAAAGAGCTGCTGAAGTCTCCCAGGGTGGATGCGGCGGTATCAGCAGTTACAAAGAAGACAACTATCCCAGTCGAGGGCAGCATGGCCCTGAGGGATTCTCAAGATAGAAAATTAGACACTCTTCTGAAGCAAGCCTTTGATGTGAGCGCCTTGCCTTACAGGCCTCCGTTTCGGGGGCTTGGGTGGCGCGGGCCTGTTTGAGGTGATCACAACAACTTCAGGCAGCGGAAGGCTCCGCAGAGGAGACACAGGCCAACTCAGCTAGATTGGAATCCGGAGCGGCCTACTTGGCGGATAGTCAGTATGACCTCATCAGGAGCCTAGCTAAGAACATGGCCTCGGTGGTGGCAGCTAGGCGCTATTTGTGGCTACGTAATTGGGCAGCCGATGCCTCCTCAAAGGCACGCCTGAGTCGTCTTCCCTTTAAGGGGAAGCTGTTATTTGGGGAGGATCTAGGTAAGTTAGTAAAGGACCTTGGCGAATCTAAGGGAGGCAGGCTTCCGGAAGACAGACCGAAACAAGGGCGCCCCGTAGCTCCGGCGCATAACCAACCTAGGGACCCCCGGAGGTTTCGTCCAGCCAGGTCGAACCCCTTTCCCAGGGGCCGTTTTCCTTCAAGGGGGCAAAGCTTAGAGGGTTTCGAGGAGCAGGTAGAGGTTTTGGTGCCTCTTCCCCTTCCTCGGGGCCTAGAAAACAACAATGAGATGGCGGGGGTCCAGGGGGACGGGCTGCCAGTGGGCGGACATTTAAGGCAGTTTCTTCCCGCCTGGTCCCGGGTCACGTCCAATCAATGGGTCCTGGAGGTGATCCGAGAGGGCTATTCTCTCGAATTTGCAAAGCAAATACTTCCAGCCTTCGTTCAGTCTTCCTGCGGTTCTCCTATAAAGAGGGCGGCGATAGAGGCTACTCTTTCCCGACTCATAGCGCTCGGTACCGTGGTCCCAGTGCCACCAGACCAGTACGGTACTGGTCGGTACTCGATTTACTTCGTGGTACCAAAGAAGGAAGGGTCTTTTCGCCCGATCCTGGATCTAAAGCAAGTCAATCGCTGTCTCAGAGTGCCGCACTTCCGGATGGAAATCCTACGATCGGTCATAGCAGCCGTAAGGGGCGGGGAGTTCCTAACGTCATTGGTTTTGACGGAAGCCTATTTACATATTCCGGTCAGAAAGTCCCATCAACAGTTCCTGAGATTCGCAGTGCCAAGAGGTCACTTTCAATTCCAGGCCCTGCCTTTCGGCCTAGCAACGGCTCCAAGGACTTTCACCAAGGTGATGGTGGTAGTAGCGGCATCCCTACGGAAAGAGGGACTACTAGTGCATCCTTATCTGGAAGATTGGCTGATCCGGGCAAAGTCAGAAGAGGAAAGTCGCTCGGCAACCGCCAGAGTGGTTCGAGTTCTAGAGGAGTTGGGGTGGGTCATCAATCGAGTAAAAAGCAGGATGACTCCCTCCCAGGAACTCGAGTATCTCGGAGCAAGGTTTGACACCAACAGAGGCAGAGTTTTCCTGTTCAGAACGAGGTCAAGGGCCCTAAGGTTCTTGGTCACGCAGTTTCTGGGCAGACGAAACCCTTCAACTTGGCATTATCTTCAGTTACTGGGAACCATGGCGGCGGCGATAGAGGTAGTACCTTGGGCCAGGGCTCACATGCATCCTTTGCAGCGGGCTCTATTGCGTCGTTGGTCCCCTCAACATCATCCTTTGTCAATGCAGTTACCCTGCGCTCCTCGAACCAAGCAGGCCCTCCGCTGGTGGAGGCGCCCAAGGAATCTGGACCGCGGGATGCCCCTAGAGCCCCCACAGTGGTTACTGTTGACAACGGATGCCAGTCTAGCAGGCTGGGGAGCTCATTGCGAGGACCAGTTCGTCCAGGGTCGCTGGACGCCATTGGAGTCGCAATGGCCCATCAACAGACTGGAATTACGGGCCGTCGCCCTGGCGCTCAGGGCACTCGAGTCCTTAGTGCTAAGAAGAGCAATTCGCGTCTTCTCCGACAATGTCACCGCGGTGGCTTACATCAACCACCAGGGCGGCACCAGCAGTCCCGCCTTGGAGAAGGAAGCGGACGCCCTATTCCAGTGGGCCAAAGGTTCGGTTGGAGGCGCTTTCAGCTCAGCACGTGGCCAGCATGGACAACGTTACGGCCGATTACCTCAGCAGGTACAAGATAGACCACGGGGAGTGGGAGCTGGAGCAGGAGACCTTCGATCAAATAGTTGCCCGTTGGGGTCCCCCGGTCATGGACCTCATGGCGCGGTTCTCGTCCGCCAAGGTAAGCCGATTCTTCAGTCGGCGGAAGGAAAGAATGTCCGAAGGCTTGGATGCGCTGTCCCAGAAGTGGCCTTCGGAGGGTCTCCTCTATGTGTTCCCTCCTTGGGCCCTTATCGGAAAGGTCCTCCAGCGGGTGGAGACACACCAAGGTTTGATAATTCTCATAGCCCCGGATTGGCCTCGCCGCCCCTGGTATGCGGATCTGATGAGGTTGATCGCCGACTGGCCTTGGCGGCTTCCCTGCAGAAGGGACCTGCTGAGGCAAGGCCTGGTTCAGATGCCCCACGTGGATCGATTCTTGCTTACGGCCTGGCTATTGAAAGGGCACGGCTCCTGAAGTGGGGTTATTCGGGAGCAGTAATCACGACACTGTTGAGTGCTAGGAAGCGCTCGACCTGTCTTTCCTATGTGAGAGTTTGGCGCATCTTCGAAGCGTGGTGTGCGGAGCACCGAAGGAAACCCCTTTCAGCCTCGGTTCCGGAGGTTCTAGAATTCTTGCAAGCGGGTTTTGACAAAGGCCTAGCGCACAGTTCCTTGCGAGTCCAGCTGGCGGCCATCGCTTGCTATAGAGGTAAGGTCCGCGGTAAGTCCTTAGGGGTCCATGCGGACGTGTCCAGGTTCCTAAGAGCGGTTAGACGACTGCGTCCTCAACGGAGATCACTCATCCCCCTTTGGGATCTCAACCTAGTGCTAAATGCCTTGATCGAGGAACCTTTTGAGCCAGTAAAGAGGGCCTCCTTAAAGGACTTGACGCTGAAGACTGTTTTTCTGGTCGCTATTTGCTCCACCAGACGGGTCTCCGAATTACAAGCGCTGTCTTCACAGCCCCCCTTTCTGTCCTTTCTCAAGGATAAGGTGGTCCTGCGGACGGTTCCTTCCTTCTTACCTGAGGTTATCTCCCCCTTTCATGTGAACCAGACAGTTACTCTCCCGTCCTTTGCAGCCGAGGGGCAAGAAGGGAGGGATAGAAAAGCTTCGCCTCCTGGACGTACAGAGGGCCTTGAAGCGTTACCTCTCCCACACAGCGCCTTTCCAGAAATCCGACCGCCTATTCATTCAGTTCGGAGGCCCGCACAAGGGAGAGGCGGCGGCCAAGGCTTCCATCTCCAGGTGGATCAGGGAAGCAATTGCTTCCGCCTATATCCTGAAGGGGAAGCAGGTCCCAGGGGGACTGCGTGCTCACTCAACTCGGGCACAGGCTACCTCTTGGGCAGAATTTAGCCTAGTTTCCCCTCTGGACATTTGTAGGGCAGCGACTTGGTCCTCGCTGCATACCTTTACCAAACACTACAGACTGGACGTGCAGAGTTCAGCTGACTCTCGGTTTGGGCATGCGGTTCTTCGGTCCAGAATGTCTGATCCCACCCAGGCTTGAACTGCTCTGTTACATCCCAGAAGTAAAGGGACTGGACTGGAGTGACGATAAGGAAAAAGTAATTAGATCTTACCTGCTAATTAGTGTTCCTGAAGGAACGACAGTCCAGTCCCTGATCCCACCCGGTTTCCGTTTGCCATTACGGCCTATTAGTCAGGGGCGGAGCTGTGGACCGAGTGTGGGGCCAGATCTAGGTAGAGGAGTGCAGGTGAAGGACGGCTCGGTCAGTCTCGGGTAAACCGCCTCCTTCCCTTGCCCTCTCTCCTCTCCTACTCCTACTCCTTAAAAAAAAAAAAAAAAAGTCGGTTGTTAGATATTTGGGGAGGTTTTTGTTTGCGGTGTTATTTATGTAGGTCACTAATGGAAGTTCGTTAAGTCTGCTTTTTCATTCGATTACTGGGATCTGTGGGTGGTTCCAGTGGTATTTATACCGCTCCATCCCCAAAAAGGTTGGGCTCAGCCTCCAAGCTGCTGGAAGGGTTGCGTAACCCAGAAGTAAAGGAACTGGACTGTCGTTCCTTCAGGTACACTAATTAGCAGGTAAGATCTAATTACTTTTTTCCTTACTATCCCTCCTTCACTAATTAAATCAAAGGCGATCATGCTATGATCACTATTGCCAAGTGGCCCCAACAACCTTATCTCTTGCACTAGATCTGGTGTTCCACTAAGGACTAGGTCTAATATGGCTTCCCCTCTGGTCGGTTCATGAACCAGCTGCTCCAAGAATCAGTCATTTATTTCATCTAGGAACTTTATCTCCCTAGCATGTCCTGACATGACACTGACCCAGTCGATACCGGGGTAATTGAAATCACCCACTATTATTACTGCGCTGTAACATTTGTTAGCTTCCTTAATTTCTTTGAGCATTTCATCATCCATTTGGTCATTCTGACCAGCACTCGATAGTACAACCCCCCACTGCCATCGCCTTCCCCCCTTTTACATGGAATTTTCAATCCATATAGATTCTACAGCAGATTTTGTTTTCCTGCAAAACTTTAATTCTTTCTGACTCAATTCCCTCTCTAACATAGAGAGCAACCCCTCCACCAATTTGATCAGCTCTATCATTACGATATAGTTTGTACCCAGGTATCACAGTGTCCCACTGGTTGTCCTCCTTCCACCATGTCTCTGATATTCCAATCATATCTAACCTTTCATTTAGTGCTATATATTCTAACTCTTATTTTTTAGACTTCTAGCATTTGCATACAAGCATTTTAGAGAATGTATTTTATTCATATTAATTTGGCTATTGGGTAATTTGGGACCTTTAAGCTCTGTCTGCTCCATACTTGAGGGCATTTGGGCTACTTTACTCTTTTGTGGAACCTCTCTGCTTTTGGTAGTATCCTTCAAAGATACATTCTTCCGAACCATCTGCTCTTGGGCGACTGTCGGCTTTCCCCTAATATCTAGTTTAAAAGCTGCTCTATCTCCTTTTTAAAGATTAATGCCAGCAGCCTGGTTCCATCCCGGTTAAGGTGAAGCCCATCCCTTCGGAAGAGCCCCTCCTTTCCCCAGAATGTTCCTCAGTTCCTAACAAATCCAAAACCGTCATCTCTGCACCATTGTCTCATCCACGCATTGTGACTCCGGAGCTCTGCCTGCCTTTTGGGTCCTGCGCGTGGAACAGGAAGCATTTCGGAGAATGCTACCCTGGAAGTTCTGGATTTCAACGTCCTACCTAAAAGCCTACATTTTGCCTCCAGAACCTCCCTACCACATTTTCCTATGTCATTGGTACCGACATGTACCAAGACAGCAGACTCTTCCCCAGCACTATCTAAGACCTTATCTAGGTGGCGCGTGAGGTCCGCTACCTTCGCACCAGGCAGGCATGTTACCAGGCGATCCTCACGTCCACCAGCCACCCAGCTATCTACATGCCTAATGATCGAATCACCAACTATAACGGCTGTCCTAACCCTTCCCTCATGGCACATGGCCCTGGAGAAACTTCCTCAGTGCGAGAGGGTTTTACATCACCTGGAGGACAGGTCCTAGTTACAGGATCACTTCCTGCCACTCCAGGGTGATGCTCTCTTGTCACGTGACCTCTCTCCTCCATGGCAACAGGGATGCTGCCAGACTGGAGGTGGGACTTCAGGACTATATCCCTGTAGGTCTCGTCTATGTACCTCTCTGTCTTATGCTTTCCAAGTCTGCTACTCTAGCCTCTAGAGAACGGACTCGTTCCCTGAGAGCAAAGAGCTCCTTGCACCTAGTGCACACGTAAGACCTCTCACCAACTGGGAGAAAATCATACATGTGACACTCGGTGCAAAAGACTGGAAAGCCCCCATCCCGCTGCTGGACTGCTGTCTGCATCTTAGTTTTAAGTTTGTGTTTAGATCTAAGTTCTTTACGTACTAAGGGTTGCTATGGATATTTATACTAATAAAACTGTACCTAATACATGTAATATACCTTGTTCACCCACCCTGTGTTTCTCTTGTGCGGGTCTCATGTTCTCACATCTCTTGGGACCAGCACCCAAGTTCTATACCACATGGCATATTTAGACAAAAATATATAAGATAACAACAGCAGTTACAGCTTCAGATAGCAAGTGAGTGTGTGTGTGATATGCAAAAGTAGCATGCCTGTCTGTGCAGGGATGTGGCAGTGGGTGCCTTTGTGAGGGTGCGGTGGGGGGCTGCAGTGCATGTCTGTGTACACTGCAGAGCTATATGGAGCCTCTGTTTCTACAGGAACAAGCAGGAAGTCATTCCTCACATATGGGTGACGTCAGCGCTGATGGAGCCCTTGTGCGGAGCAATTCTCCAGCTTTCAAAGAAAGCCTTTGGGATTGCATCACGCATGCGTGGTCCCCTTCCTGCCCAAGGGTACCATCTTGCTCAGTCTCTCTTTTTCCGCGGAGCCCAATGGACATAGTCCTACTTCCCTCACAGGAAAAAGTGCGTCAAAACTACTGAAGATTCTCTCATTCGCCCCAGTTCGACGCCGGTTCCCCTTCCCATCTCTGTTCGGTACACCGGTATCGAGTCCCGTCATTACTTTTATCGGTTTATGTCCTTAGTGACTAGCGTTCGCGCTTTTTTTCTTTTTCACTAGCAGCCCGGTTGTTTGACCTCGCAGGGGCCCTTTTTCCCCCGATGGCTGCCAGCAGGTTTAAAAAGTGTGATCGGTGTAAAAGATTAATGTTACTCACCGACACACACGACTGCTGTCTCCGCTGCCTCGGGCCCGACCTTGGCCCGTGTGGCAAGATGTCCTCCAAGGCACTTAGAAATAGGCAGCAGCAGCATGTGAGGATTTTCTCAGAGTCCGCATCCACCCGGGTCCGGACCTCTTCAGAAGCCTCGACGTCTCGGGAGCTATCTAACTCCGAGCATCGTCGGGTCTTCTGAGCGGAGATCTCCCTCATAGGAACACCGGAGGAAGAAAAAACCTGCGAGGGCAGCGTCGTTGGATGCCTCTGATCGCCTGGATCCTCGTGGACCAGGTTGCGGAGTCCTGACCGCTGCCCCAGGTCCTAGGAGCGGCCTGCAAAGGTGCCTCGCACGGAGCCGGAGACGCCGAGGAAGGTAACTGCTGTTGTCCTCATTGACTCTCCTCCGGGAGAACCGGCGTCGGGCCCGACGGCATCTGATCCTAACCCGGAGGCTGCGGAGCCTTCTGAGTTCGGTCTCAGAATGGTGGCCCTGGAGCGCAGCATGTTTGCCTTCATGGAGCAGCAGTGGGCGCTGATGGCCGGTCTCACTGGTCCATCCGCCCTGACCACCGGGACATCGATGTCCAAGTCAACCCCAGAGGCTGAGCCGATTCTCGAGACTTTTCAGACTCGAGTCGATCCTCGGCCGAGGTCTCCCTCGACCTCCCGTTCGGGACCGAGGTCGTCGACGCCAGTGCCCTCGGGGTTGGGGCGGACGAGACCGAAGCCCTTACGGCAGGAGCCCATCGGAATCGGCATGGGAAACAGAAGATGAGGAGTTCCCGACACCTACCAGACCCGGTATGTCCCATTGGACTCGCCGGATTCTGAGCCTTGGAGAAGGTTCCCCCCGAGGATACCCTGTTCTCGGGTTTCATCAGGGACATGGCCAAGGCTTTGGCATTCCCGGCAGACACCGAGGAGGAGCCTCGAGCCGAGGAGCTCGAAGCCCTCCAGTATGACTTTCCCCCTTGGGAAGCCCTTACAGTACCACTTCCTCTGATGTTGGAACGGCTGATGCTACGCATGTGGGAGTCACTGGCCTCGATGCCGGTTCTCAGCAAGCGGGTCGATTCCATCTATCGAGTCCACAAGAGCCCTGGGTTCCAAAAAGCACAGCTGCCGCACAGCTTCATGGTTGTGAAATCGGCCATGCACAGGCTCAAGAGCCAAAAAACGCACTCTTCAGTGCCTCCTGGCAGGGAAGCCTGGAACCTGGATGCCCTCGGCAGAAAGTGCTACCAGGGCTCGATGCTGTCATGCCGAGTCCAAACATACCAGATGTACTGTACATGGGCATGTACTTGCGGGACCTGGCAAAGGAGATTGCCGGGTTCTCAGCTGACCTCTCCGAGGAACCCTTGCAGCACTTCAAGAACTTGTCCACTGGGATTCGGGAGTGCTCAAAGTTTCTCGAGCAGCCTATGACGGCTTCGTGGCTTCGGCCCGAGTAGCCACAGCTGGCATTGTTGCCCGCCGCCAGGCGTGGCTAATGTAGTCAGACCTAGAGCCATGAGTTCATGACAAGTTGGTCGATGTCCCTTGCCAGGGTGACAACCTCTTTGGCAAACCCATGACTGAGAAGGCTGCTGAAATCAAGTCGGAGTACTTGACCCGGACAAGACTCTCCAAGAAGACTTCTGCCCCTTCTAAAAAGAAGGGCTTTATTTATTTATTTAAACGTATTTCTATACCGCCTTATCCTGCAATCAAGGCGGTCTGAACAGCAAACAATAAGATACAGTGTCTAGTGTGCACATGCAGTGAGTAGTGTATGCGTGTGAGTGTGTCTGGACGTTGATTCTTGTGGTGCTATTTACAGCGTGTGCTATTTACAATGCTATGGGCATCAGTTCCTTGCTTAATTACAATTATAGTGACATGTAGGGGGAATTGAGGTGTCTGTTGCATGGTTTAAGTAATGTCACCGTAGTGTTCTATGAAGAGGGTTGTCTTCAGTAGTTTCCTGAACTCCTTAAGGTCTGTTGTTGAATGCAGTTCGTCGGGGAGGGCATTCCAGATTGTTGGTGCCGCCTTTGATAAGGCTCGTTTTTCGGTGTCCTTGCGTACCTTGCGTAAAAAGCCCTTTTTCCCAAGGAAGGGTACTGCTTACTGCAACTACCCCACTCACCAGGCCTCGTGGTGAGGGAAAAGTTCAAGATTCTTTCAATTGGAATATTGCTACCTTACCTCCACCAGGGAGACTGGCTATGCTCCTTAGACCTAAAGGATGCTTACACCCACATTCTCATACATCCAGACCACAGACAATATCTCAGATTTGTAGTGGGAGGAAACCATTTTCAGTACAGAGTACTTCCATTTGGCCTAGCCTCTGCCCCCAGAGTGTTTACCAAATGCCTGGCAGTAGTGGCAGCCGTCCTCTGGAACCAGGGAATCTTCGTCTTCCCGTACCTGGACGACTGGCTCATCAGAGCCCAGTCGCCTCAGGAGGCCCAACAGGCCACAGCTCGCACTGTCAACATACTGCACATTCTAGGCTTTTGTCATAAATCAAGCAAAGTCCACTTTGCTCCCTACTCAAAACTTAGAGTTCATAGGAGCAAGGCTAGACACCCTTCGGGCGAGGGCTTACCTGCCAGAGGATAGGGCATAGAGGCTTCTGGCGCTACTGAACCAAGTCAGACACAAGTCTCAGATCTCAGCGAGACACTTTCTACGCCTCCTAGGGCAAGTGGCCACCATGGTTCATGTGACCCCAAATGCCCATCTCCACATGAGGACTACTCAGTGTTGCCTCCGAGATCAGTGGACGCAAGCCATAGGGCGACTCAGAGACAGGATCAGTGTGTCCAAACGACTGCTGAAGTCATTGACGTGGTCGCTTCAGCCATCCATCCTGCTCGAGGGAGTGGCTTTCCAGCCTCCCTTGTATACAAGAGTGCTGACAGATGCATCCTTGCTGGGCTTGGGAGCTCATTGCCAGGACTCATGCACTCAAGGGTTGTGGTCTCCTCAAGAGAAGACGCAACAAATCAACCTCTTGGAGCTTCAAGCGATTCGCCTAGTTCTTCAAACCTTCTGTCCTCTCACATAAGTCTGTCTTGGTGTAGAGCAGAGGTCTCAAACTCATATTGCTTTGAGGGCCAAATGAGGACTTGTAAAGTAACCCGCGGGCCGCATAAAATGCGGGGCCTCATTTGCATAAGGTGACTCATTTGCATAAATATTTGCATAATGTTACCATACAAAGCGCAGACGTTAATGATGCACATTTCCCAGAGCTGGCATATTCCAGTTAATAAATTCAAAATAAAGAGAGTTTTCTACCTTTTGTGCATTTTTTTTTCAGTTGCAGTTGTTCCAGCCACCACCTTCTGGTTTCTTATTGTCTTTTGCTAACTCTCCATCGTCTGCTGTCCATTTGTCCTTTCTTCTCTCTTCTAGTTTTTTTTTCCATTCTCTCTCTACATCTGCTTTAACATACTAATCTTTCTCCTTTTCCTATTTCATTCACTCTAATTTTACCCCTCCATCCTCAATCCCCACGTACTTTCCCAATACCCGGCCAATTGAAGATTTTTCTTCCCTCCCACACAAAATATTTTTCCCCTCTCCATTTCACTCTCCCAGCCCCATCCCATTCTAATCCTCCAACATCAGCTTCCTTCTAGTTCCAGCCCCACCCAGCATCAGCCCATTTCCTGTCCTAGCTCCCTCCCCTCACAGCCCATTTCCATTCCAAGCCCCCCTCCCCTTCAGCTATTTGCAGTTCAAGCCCCCCCTTCTAATCAGCCCATTTCCAGTCCTAGCAACCCCCCCAGTCCATTACCAGTTCTAGCCCCCCCATAGCCCATTACCAGTCCTAAACCCCCCAACAGCCCACTTACAGTCCTAACCCTCCCATCACCCCATTTTCAGTCTTAGCCCCCCCCAACAGCCCACTTCCCGTCCTATCCCTCCCATCACCCCATTTTTAATCTTACCCCCCCATAGCCCATTACCAGTCCTAACTCCCCCCGTCAGCCCATTTCCAGTCCTAACCCCCTCCCCCCCATCAGCCCAGGTAAATTAAAAAAAAACAACAAAAAAACCTGGCTTCTGCTGCTGCCGCCGTGGCAGCGGCAGAATCAGCTGTCCCGCGGCCCCTTCCCGTCTGCCCGGTAGAGCCCTCAGCTCCATCAGCGGCAGCTTTCAGGGCCGCCCGCGAAGAGTATATTTCCCTCTCACACAGCTCTGTTAAGCCTGCTGGGGCTGTTGGGAATTCCTTCAGCCCCGGCAGGCTTAACAGAGCTGCGCGAGAGGGAAATACTCTCTTCACGGCTTGAAAAGCCCGCCACTGATGGAGCTGACTGAGGGCTCTGCCAGGCAGACAGGAAGGGGCTGTGGGACAGCTGATTCTGCCACATAAGCCAGGGTTTGTTTGTTTGTTTTTTAAATTGACAGTTGATTCTGCTGCTGCCACGGTGGCAGCGGCAGCAGCAGAAGCCAGGGTTTTGGGGTTTTTTTGTTTCCTCTGTGTGGCTCGTGGGCCACGTGTTTGAGACCCCTGGTGTAGACAGACAATCAGGTAGCAATGTTCTACGTGAACAAGCAGGGAGGGACAGGGTCCCATATCCTGTGCCAGGAGACACTGGACCTCTGCTCCTTTGCAGTCAAACAAGGTATGTCTCTCAAAGCAGTTTATTTGCTAGGTCAGGAGAACCTCCTAGCAGACAAGCTAAGCAGAATTATCCAACCTCACGAGTGGCAACTGAATCCAGAAGTGGCCCAGCAGATATTCCACTGCTGGGGAAATCTGTCCATGGATCTTTTTGCCAGCCCGCAGAATCATCAGTTGCCCAACTTTTGCTCCAGGCAGCCACATCCTCAAAGGATACTGCAGATGCTTTTCTGATCTCCTGGTCCGTGGGCCTCCTGTATGCGTTTCCTCCCACGCCTCTGGTGACCCGAACTCTATTCAAAATCCTTCGGGACAAGGCCTCTGTCATAGCCCCCAGATGGCCAAGACAACCTTGATTTCTGCTTCTCCTCCAGTTGGCAGTGGAAACCCCACTCCCTCTGGGGACACAACCCGACCTCCTGTCCCAGGAGCAAGACTCTCTCTTACATCCCAACCTCAGGTCCCTCATCCTGATGGCGTGGCTGCTGAAAGGGTAGTGCTGGCTCCACTCCTCTTACCTAAAGATGTGGAAGAAGTGTTACTGGCCTCAAGGAGGCAGTCCACCAGGAAAACCTATGCCTTCAAGTGGAGCAGGTTTGAGGTGAAATGAAAACCCTTTCTCTTACCTAGTACCAGTTGTGCTGCAGTACCTGCTTCATCTCTCAGAAGTAGGCCTCAATTCTAACTCTGTCAGGGTCCATCTGAGTGCTTTGTCGGCACACCACTCTCCAGTGGAAGGACAACCTATTTCGGTTCACCCCTTGGTGTCCAGATACCTCAGAGGTCTGCTTATACTAAAACCCCCGATTCGCCCTCCGGCAACCAAGTGGGATTTGAATGTGGTCTTAGAACAGCTTACTCGCCCACATTTTAAGCCAATGTCTGCTTGCCATCTGCGTTTCCTCTCCTGGAAGGTGCTCTTCCTAGTGGCACTCACATCTGCCAGGCAAGTGAGTGAACTACAAGCTCTTGTTTCAGAAAGACCGTACATATGGTTTTATAGGAACAGGGTGGTCCTTCGCACCCACCCCAAGTTCCTTCCGAAAGTGGTCTCTTCGTTCCACCTCAACCAAGAGGTGGTTTTTCCAGCTTTCTTTCCCAGACCGCATGCCATATGGGCAGAGGCGGTCCTGCATACCCTGGATTGTAAAAGGGCGTTAGCCTTCTACCTGGAGCATACACGGGGACATCGAAGAGCTACTCGGCTCTTCGTCTCTTATGACCCCAGTAAGCTAGGGCTACCTGTCTCCAAGTGCACATTGTCCACATGGGTGGCAGACTGCATCATCTGGGTATACAAAGCGGCCGACCTCCCGTTGCAGGGTCGAGTCAGGGCTAAGGCCGCATCAGTGTCTCACTTCCGCTGGCAAACATCTGCCGGGCTGCCACCTGGCCTTCGGGCCAGACTTTTGCAGCCCATTACTGCTTGGATAGGAAGTCCCGACGGGACAGTGCTTTTGGCCAGGCGGTACTCCGTAATCTGTTCGAGGTTTAGGCAACTCCTACCCTCTGGCCCTCTGGTGTCAGGCTACCGGGGGTGTTGCGTCTCCACTGAATTCCTATCACAGCTGCTGCGGCTCTTCTAGAGGGAGCCATTTTTCAGCTATGGGTAGCCTATAGCTAGGGAGTCCCATATGTGAGGACTGACTTCCTGCTAACATTTTAAGTCTTTCCTCATAGGGGTATCCTTCCATCCCCTTTACCATTTTGGTTGCTCTTCTCTGTATCTTTTCTAAGTCTGTTATATCCTTTTTAAGTTATGGCAACCAGAATTGCACACAATATTCAAGATGCGGCCGCACCATGGAACGATACAGAGGCATTATAATATCATTGGTTTTATTCTCCATTCCTTTCTTTATGACTGCTAGAATTCTATTTGCTTTCTTGGCTGTCACTGCACACTGAGCAGAGGGTTTCAGTGTATTATCCACAGTGATGCCTAAATCCTTTTCCTAAGTGGTCATTCCTAATTTGGAATCTTGCATCGTGTAACTGTAGTTTGGGTTGTTCTTCCCTAAGTGCATAACTTTGCACTTGTCTATATTAAATCTCACCTGCCTCTGTTCCCCACCATTCCATCGAGGACACATTTTCTGACTGTACACAGAGAAAGTGCCTGCTTGTTACAGTGATTTGAAGGTGAAATGCTGTTAACTAGCAGATCTGTCTGGCAGGTGCTGCGACTGGGATGAGACGTCTAACAGCACGATCAGCAATTTCACCTGGAAAACTGGTAGTGGAAATAGCAGGTGACTGGTATAATGTAATTATTGCAGAACCCAAAGGAGGTGATATACTGATGTGCACCAAATTCATATCCGATCATCGGAAGGCAGCAAAAAGGTGCAAGAAAGTGGGTGGCCAGAATGGGAGGAAAGCAAGACTGCACAGGGAGGGGCAGGTCTGGTAGGAGAATATGATGATGCAAATTTTCATCTGGAATATTGTGTCTCAGCAGGGTAGAGATGCAAATCTTTATACCGCAGAGGATATAGGAAAGAGGTAGTAAGGAGGCTGATTGAGGAGTAACAGTAGAACATTTCTTCACACAAAAAATGCTGGAATCATGGGACAGCCTGAGATGAGCATGGAGGATCCCTAGTTCGGAAAAGTATGGGGTAGCCAGAGACAATCTGGGCATGTGGTATTGCAGCAGGAATGAAAGTGTGCAGGCAGCAGGATGGCATTTGTGCCCCCTCATATTCTCAGCTTATAATTTTTTAGCCTTGATGAGGGTCCTATGATGAGACCAAAACGTGAACTAGGTGTTGAAAGCTTGCAATTTTTGTAACATGGGGATAAGACGATGTATACCCTATTCTCCACAGACAGTCGCAATTACACCGAGATGACGGAATGCTTTAATGCAGTCTCGGACTGGCTCTGTACACACAACCTGAGAGTGAACTGCAAGAAAAGTCAAGTCTTGTTTATCACAAAGGACCCAACCTTCATCCCTCCATCTTCTCTATGGGTAAAAGGTGCAGAGCTGATGATGAAGCAAGAAGTGCGATACCTAGGAGTCGCCCTGGATCAACGACTGAGTTTGGAAAAACACATAAAGAATATTACCAAGGCAGTATACCACAAAATAAGGGCCTTCCATCATCTACGTCCACTGCTGGAGGCTGCTGACTTTTCTCCACAGCCTGCCAGGCTACGAACTTCATCCTCTACAAATGGCCTTGAACATTGTGGCCTGAACCCTGTATGGAGCCTCCAGATTTGAACATGTCACACCCATCCTAAGGCAATTGCATTGGCTCCCAATAGCGAGCCACCTAAATTACAAAGCTCTATTGATGACATTTAAAAGTACTGCATAACCTCGCTGCAGTCTCCTTCACGGAAATCATACAATGGACACCGAACAACAGAATGATAAGGACAAAGCTTGTAGTTTACATTTAATAGTCACTCAGGGCCTAGCATCAGAAATGTACTTTCAGCTTAAATTTAAAACACAGAAGAGAGCTTTCTGGTTAAATTTAGAACCCAGCAGAGAGCTTGTAGTTTAAATTTCATAAGAAGTTAGAGCCTAGCAGCAGCTAAGAGCTATAATTTAAATCAAATCAGAATATAGCTTACCTCAGCGGCACAAGACAGGGTACTGTGTAGCAGCCCTCTTTTAATACCTGAAGATTGGAGGATCTCCAATGTAACACCAATTTTTAAAAAGGGTTCCAGGGGTGATCCGGGAAACTACAGACCGGTGAGCCTGACGTCAGTACCGGGAAAAATGGTAGAAACCATCATAAAGAATATAATTACTCAGCATGTAGATAGTCATGACCTAATGGGAGACAGCCAACATGGCTTTAGACAAGGAAGATCTTGTCTTACTAATCTGTTATGTTTTTTTTGAAGGAGTGAATAATCAGGTGAACAAAGGTGAGTCGGTTGATATTGTGTATCTGGACTTTCAGAAAGCCTTTGACAAGGTCCCTCATGAGAGACTTTTGACAAAACTAAAGAGTCATGGGATAGGAGGCAGTGTACTATTGTGGATCAGGAACTGGTTAAAAGATAGAAAGCAGAGGGTAGGGCTAAATGGCCAATTTTCCCAATGGAGAAAGGTGAATAGTGGTGTACCCCAGGGACCTGTGCTGGGTCCGCTGCTTTTTGACATATTCATAAATGACCTGGAAAATGGAATAACGAGCGAGGTTATCAAATTTGCAGATGACACAAAACTATTTAAAGTTGTTAAAACCCAAGAGGATTGTGGAAAATTGCAAGAGGATCTTGATAAATTGGAAGACTGGGCATCAAAATGGCAGATGAAATTTAATGTGGACAAGTGCAAGGTTATGCACCTAGGGAAGAACAACACAAACTATGGTTACACAATGCAAGGTTCCACATTAGGAACTACCACCCAGGAAAAAGATTTAGGCGTCATTGTGGATTCCATGTTAAAACCCTCTGCCCAATGTGCAGCAGCAGTCAAGAGAGCAAATAGAATGCTAGGTATGATAAGGAAAGGAATGGAAAATAAAACAAAAGATATTCCTTATCGGTCCTACAGTTCAGTCCTCCACCACTGGGTAGTGCACCTCCTCCTGCAACATGGAGACTGGACAAGTCAAACTTGTGACATCACCGGGTATATCCTGCTGGTCTTCTCCCATGATCCCCCAGTGTGTCCAGTCTCCATGCAGCATGAGGATGTAGTGAGCCTAGGTGCTGGACTCACTTGAGAAGCAGTTTAGGAGCATTTAGTCAGGATTTGATTTACCTTGCATTTCTTTTGCCCTTCTTTAGGTGTAATCCTGTAAATTGAATTCATTTTCATTTAATTTCATTTACTTTTACTTTATTTATTTTCACCTAGTCTGCCTTAGTGTAAAGGGGGGTTCTGTCCCTTTTCAAAGTTCACGCTGCCAGCTAGCCTCTCTGCTTGGGATTCTTCGGTCTCTGTGCCCGGTGATGATCTCTCCCCCAGGACTGTACGGGGGAGAGCTCTGTGGAACACCTGCATTTTAGCAGTGTCCATGTGGCAGATTCCCATCGCGGCGGGAGCCTCAGGCCGTTCGAGGTTCTTTAGCTGGTGGGCCGGGGCTCGCAGCGTCTGCTACTTCTGGTGGCGTGAGGCAGCAGCGTGTCTGGACAGCTCTTCACCCCGCAGCTACAGCGGGGTAACTGCTGCATCCCGATGCCACAAGGGAGTCTCTCGAGTCCGCATGGAGGGGCTCTGAGCTCTTGCCGCCTCTGTGGTGTTTGGCGCCAAACGGGCCTGCTTCGGATTGGCGCCATTTTCTCGGCAGGGCTGAGGCCTCGTGGCGGAGAGCGGAGCAGCCCCGCGTTTGAGCAGACGACGCTGTTCCACGCGGCTACACCCAGATAAGGACTTCCTTTTGCTGTTACTTTTAATTTCAATTCTAATTTTAATTTCCTTTTAATTTTAATTTCCTTTTAATTTCATGATAGTTTATAGTTCTTTGAATGCAATGTGATTGGTTTGGGTTTTTACTTCTTGGGGGGTGCCTTTACCTTTGTCTGCATTCTGGCAGTTAGCGACGTCTGTCAGCAGCAGGTTTCCGTGCTAGGATTTGGCCATTCAGGGTCATCGGCGGCACAACCACCTACAAATTGAGCCCTTTCTGAAATTGTCATTTACATAAGGATGCTATTTCCATGTTTATACGCTTGGAAATTGTGCAGACAGCCTCTAAATGTCGTTATGGCCATCTGCAAATTTGATCGCCATGCTTGCTGATCTCTTTTCCAGATCATTTCAGTGCAGTAGATGTTACCAGATGCCAGTTCCAGTGCAGATCCCGAGACATTCCACTATTTACGGGTCTCCTGTGAGAAAACTGGCCATTTAGTCCTATTGTGTTCCTGTTTTTGATCCATTTCCCATTCTATAATAGCACATCATCTCCTTCCTCAGGGGAAGTTCATAAGGGGCTTTGTCAAGTACCTTCTAAAACATCCAGATACATATCATTTGGCTTACTCACATGTTTATTAACCCTTTGAAAAGACAGCTTGGTGCTGCTTTTCAGAACAAGTTCTATCATTTAGCTGGCACTGAACTCAGATTCATTGGTCTGTAGTTTCCAAGATCGCCTTTGAAGCTCTTTAAAAAAAAACAACAAAAAAACAAAAACAAAAACAATTAGTGTTACATTAGTAACTCTTCAATCTTTAGAGATCATTAATACTAATGTTATGATTGAGCCTGGTTGATATTATGAATGATCACTATTAGACAAAAATTAGCTAGGTTAAGACACTTTGATTTGGTTTTCTGCACTATGTTATCAGAGCGCAGCTTGCCCATTTGGCGGGAACACTGCCCATCTGGGCCATCTGGGGAAAGGCCCCTGCTGGGGATCGTGAGAAGTGTTGCTGGATGGCACAGTCCGGGGCTTAGTGTTCCAGGGTCCTGGAAGGGTTGATAGCGGCAGTCAGGCCTCCCTGTCTTTGCTATGGCGGTCACCTAGGTTCAAGCGTCCTGTGTTTTGGGTGACAGGAGTGGGACACCTGGACATGTGGTGCTGGATGTTGGATAGGCTCATACTTCTTAGGTGCACTCTCCTTGAGTGCGTCTGCATGTCCGTGTTCCGTCTGTGATCTCATGCTCAGGTGATTGTTGCAGCAATGACAGAGATCGCTTGGGATATCGTGAGCGGGGTTGTCATGGTGTTGCATGGGGTTGCCAATGCAAGACGGGGCCATCCTGAGGAGTTTGGGCCTCAGTCATCAGCTTTCCCTTCGGTGGCCCGGCTGTCCAGGAGGCACCCCTCCAGATCCGCCGGTCCAGTTCTTCTTTGCCTCTTCTCAATGTGGGCAGGGGGGCTGGCAGATCTGGAAATTCACGTCCACTGCACGTTCTACTGTTTTACCTCTGTCTTGGGGTTCTGAGGTCATATATTCCCAATCATTTGTTTGGTGGGGTGCTGCTGTCTGTTGTGCAAGACAAGGTGGTCAACAGTCGGAGGCTGTCGTCTATTCCCCTTACCCCTGAAGGTGCTCACAATTTAAGTTTTTTGTACCTGCGGAGGTGTATGTTGTTAAAGGCTAGCAGGCGCATCTGTGGGACCAGAATCCTCGGTTCTTCCGACCTTCCGTTGAGGTGCGCGTGTGGGGTTTACTCCCTTGGTCGGCTAGCAACTTGCTTCACCCATTGGGCCTTCCCTTTCCTCAAGGCATCGTTGCGTCCCACTTCTTCGTGGGGGCTCGCCGCAGGGCCTGGAGTTATGCTCAGCCGGTTCCAGCCAGGGCTGAGTCCTTGGGGGGAGGCTCCGATCCTAACGATACAGGGAGTGCTGGGATCTGTTCAACCAGGTTCCTTCGGGCCCAGCGTACGTCGTCTTTTGCTGGCCAGTTTAGGTCTTTGGGTCGTGGCGGTGCTCCGAGAAGACCAGTAGGCTGCACAGTGCTTGTCTTGGAGCAAGCGCGGGATATCTGTAGGTTCATATTCAAAGCCGTCCGGTTACATGTCCCTCCATTGTGGAATGCTGTACTAGTAGGCATACTTCATATGCTGGGCTTACAAGTTGGCTTCCGCGCTGCTCGGCATCAGCCAAGGTGACTGCCGGTTTAGGCTGTGGAGTCAGCCTGGAGGAGGGGCCTTGCGTTCTCTGGACAATGCCCTGTTTGGTTATGTGCCTTGTGGCCCTTATGGAGTTGTAAAAAGGAAAAACAAAAAAAAAAAAAAAAAGAATAATCAAACAGGAAAGCCTTCCTAATTGTCCCCACTTCTTTTTTATAAGGTTCTGTCCCTTTCTTCCGGGAGCTTGGCCGGAGCGTGGTTAGACTCAGCTACATTTTGGGGATCCTTTATGTACAAGGCGTTTTAGTGTACGCAGCATGCCCAGTGTTCCATCGTCTGACTGGAACAGTACGCGGTACGTCAGCCGTGGCAGGCGTTCACGGACACGGTAGCGGATCGAGCGCTGTAGGTGCTGTCTGAGATCTCCGGGATGGTGGCCTATTTTCGATCGGCAGGGTGGAGTCGGTCGGGTGGTCAGGGTGGCCCGAGCGAAGGGACAGCGTGCGCGGTTGAAGCCTTGGCGGCCTGCGTTTCGATGGGGACACTGTGGTGGCGAATGTCCTTAGCGGGATCCGAGTGTTTGCCGGAGGAGTGAGATTGCATCAGGCGGTGTGCGCACCGCGTGTGCTCAGATGCGGTCAGCCCATATTGGACCTCATGGCGACCTGTCAGTCTGCGGCGACGGGTCGATGTTTAGCAGAGGACATATGAAGCTACTGGATAGCGTCGACGCATTGGTACGGGGCCGTGGCCCGGTCCATTCTATGCCTTTCAGAGGTCATAGTGAAAATGGCCGACTGGGTCTGGTTGCTAAGATATGTGCTCTTCATTAGTCAGTGGGACCATTACCAGTGTATTCTGCAACATTTGCGTGAGCTTGCATAATCTTTACTTGCAACCAATCGAAATAACTGTCCAAAACCAGTTGATGCAGTCACTACTTAAATTTGCCTCGCTTTGACAGTAAAAAAAAAAAAAAAAAAAAAAAAAAGACATATTTATTTTATACCGATAGGTCACTCACACCATATTTGGCGATTCCTCGTCCTGGTGTTAATCATGCAGATAATTTCTGCTCTAGTTGTGGTGATGTGACTTTTACATCACAAAAATGGCATATGACTGTGGCGGTTCAGAAAGCCTACAATTTATATTTTGGCTGCAGAATAAAAGATCAGGATAAAAGCTAGGCGCCACACACATGCTGCAGTACATGTGTAGCAGATCTCAGGCTGTGGATGGATGGGAAAAGACCATCAAAGTCTTTTGCGGTTCCAATGATCTGGAGAGGGCCCATGGATCACGTCGGCGATTGCTACTTCTGCATGGTTCCTCCAATTCCGGAGGGCATATCCAGGTGATGTAAGCGGTTGGCCTACTGGCATTGCGTCATGGGCATGGCTACCAGAGTCTCCTTTCTTTTTTGTCACACCATGTAAGACTCCACATCTTCTGAAACAACGCTGGACTCTGGGGCACTTGACACCCTCTTATATGCCCTTGGTGGATCACGCTTGGTTTATTGCAACTCATTGCTTAGCTGCATTCCACATTCTCAATTAAAAAGACTCCAACTGGTCCAGTACATAGCTGTAGAGCTACTTTGTGTTGCAAAGAATAAAGCCCTTAAGAGGTGTGACAAATAGGGTGTTTGACGCTGGTGGTTTTTCCATTTCCCTCATTTTGCTTCCCACCTCTGTCTGGATGGACCTCGGTTCCGTTCTCCCTCGTGGAATCCGGCTGTGCCTTTTTAATTGTCGGTTTGGGACTTACGCAAGAACACTTTGCTTGTAACCTGCGTTCCTTGGACCTTAGGTGAGGTTCCGTCGCTTTCTGGGAGGTCTCTTCGCTGCCTGTCCCTCCGTGGAGGCGGGTTCTGCGGGAGAGCAGCGGTTGCTAACACTTGACACCCTGGTGGGGTCGAGAGCCAAGGGGGAGCTCAAGCGGATTTTTCAGGCGGAGCTCCGGTAGCCTTCTCAGTCGGTCTGTTTCTAGGACGTTCAGTGTGTTTGCAATGGCGAGTTTGTCTTTCTGAAGCACTAGCGCTGCTTGGTGCAGAGTTCTGTGCTGTTTTCACCAGTGAAGAGGATCCAAGTGGGCTCTCGGTCGTGTCTTCCTGGTTGGCTTACCGCCTGTTGACGTGAGGAGCGGGCTGGGGTCGGTGCCTGCTCTGTTCGTTTAGGGGCCGAGCCGACTGGATAGGTCCCTCCCAATGATTACTGCTCTGGTACGTCCCAGTGGTGGAGGACTGAACTGTAGGACCGATAAGGAAATGGAAATTACACTTACCTGGTAATTGATGTTCCTTGAGGGAGTACAGTTCAGTCCTCATTCCCGCCCGGGGATGGATGTTTCAGACGCGAGGCGTCAGTTCCGAGTATGCTTTCGGATCCTAGAGTCGGCAATGGGCTCTGATTGGCAGGTAATCGCGAGAGCAACCTTTTCTGCCTATACTCTTCCTTAGTTCTCCTTCCTTCTAGCTCTCTGTCTTCCGCTGTTTGGTGCGCAGGGGGACAGGGGCACGGAGGAGGGTGTTTTCGGCCTTTCTTTTTGGGGCCCTGTGATTTTAAAGTTGAAGTTTGAGCATAGCTTTGTATTTAGTACTTTAACTGGTTGTTTGTTTGTTTGCTCCTTTGAGTCTGCTTTGACAGTAGGTCACTGGGGGATCATGGGAGAAGACCAGCAGGATATACCCGGTGATGTCACAAGTTTGACTTGTCCAGTCTCCATGTTGCAGGAGGAGGTGCACTACCCAGTGGTGGAGGACTGAACTGTACTCCCTCAAGGAACATCAATTCCAGGTAAGTGTAATTTCCATTTATAATGCCTCTATATCATTCCATGGTGAGACCGCACCGTGAATATTGTGTGCAATTCTGGTCGCCGTATCTTAAAAAGGATATAGCGATTTTAGAAAAGGTTCAGAGAAGAGCCACCAAAATGGTAAAGGGGATGGAAGGATACTCCTATGAAGAGAGGCTAAAAAGGTTAGGGCTCTTTAACCTGGAAAAGAGACGGCTGAGGGGAGATATGATAGAAGTCTATAAATTAATGAACGGAGTGGAACGGGTAAACGTAAATTGATTGTTTACGTTATCAGAATATAGAAAGACTAGGGGACATGCAATGAAGCTACAGGGTAAACTATTTAAGACTAATAAAAGAAAATATTTTTTCACTCAACGTGTAATCAAACTCTGGAATTTGTTACCGAAGATGTAGTAAAGGCTGTTAGTGTAGCTGGGTTTAAAAAAGGTTTGGACACGTTCCTGGAGGAAAGGTCCATAAACCATTATTAAGAAGGTACCCAGGATATCAATGCTTGAACCAATACAAGCATATTGGAACCTGTGTCCCTTGGGGAAACTGCTAGGTACATATGACCTAGATTGGCCACTGTTGGAAGCAGGATACTGGGCTTGATGGACCTTGGTCTGACCCAGTATGGCATATCTTATGTTCTTATTAGAAGCACACTCGCCACTCCTTCAGCAATAAGAAAGAGTTCCCAAGCTGCTTTCTCATTATACTTACCAACTCCTTGGAACACCCTCCCTGCCCCAATCCAATTCATCGTCAACCTTCAGGAAAGCAATAAAGACTCATTTGTTCCAGCTATACTATGACCATATACCATAGCTATGATAAAGACTTTGCCTGCTACCAGCCCTAGCTCCGACCACCCTAATTGCTTACAGACCACATACTAGCTTGTAACTTAGTTCTTCCTGTTACTACCCAAGTTTGCGCCCCTGTTCATTGTAATATGCTTATTGTTTATTGTGCAGTGTTAGACGTTTATTGTATTATTCTGAGATACCTGTTCAATGTAAAAACGTTTATTCTGTTCTCTGTAAACCGCTCTAATTCTGAAATAGTGTGGTCTATAAAATCAAATAAATAAATAAATAAGACATGTTGCTTTTCATCTGTTCGGGATTTGATAATGGTTAGCTTGGCTTGTCTGTTGGATTTGGAAGCACAAGCTTCTCGAGGCCAAGAGAAACATGGTTAGCAGGCAAGCTGATGATTGTTCTGTGTATTCCCAGACTAGTAAATCTTTTTTTCTCTCTGCAGGGTTTGAAATTCCTGATGCAGATGGTGAGAAGTTGATGACTCCACAAGAAATCGTAGATTACATTGCAGATAAAAAAGATGTTTATGAGTGAAATGTTTCTTTGCAGCAAAGTGAGTAAAAAAGATCGGGGGGGGGGGGGGAGATCAGCAATGAGAGAGGCCTTGTGATAGCTTCATGAAGGGAGCTGGATGGGAAGAGGTAAAGGGAGAGGCACCAGATGGAAAGGGTAGAGACTGTGCACGATGATTTCCTGAGGAGAGGCTGTATGATTGCTCTCGGCAGGGCAGGGCAGGGGACGAGGTAAAGGGTGAGGCACCAGATGGAAAGGGTAGAGACTATGCATAATGATTTCCTGAGGAGAGGCTGTATGATTGCTCTGGGGGGGGGGGGGGGTGTAATGATGGCTGTGTGCACAGAGCTGACTGGAAAGAGTTGGGAGGCAGAGAAGGATTCCATCACATTATGGTGGAAACTCACTGGTATAGATTTAATATTTCATGCAACATAGGGCCCATGGTCTGTTTAATTCTGTGTTCATCTCAAAGGGAGGTCACAGCTTCAGTGAGCAAAGACATTTCTGACTTTGTGTTGAACCTTTGCTACCTTGGGGGGAGGGTGTGAATGATGCAAGTGGCTCTTCTATCCCCAAGTAACTTTTTTTTCTTACTTTAACAGGAGACTTACTGTGTGGAAGACGGGGGGGGGGGGGGGGGGGGCATATTCCGTGCTGGAATGTGGATATGACGGAAACCTTTGCTGTCACTGGGTCCATTCTGCAAGACCCCATATTTAAATGTATCAGTGTTGCTCTGTAGCTAATAAATGTTATCTTCCTCTCTCTCTCTTATTTATTCATTTATTTACCGTCTTTGTTATACTGTTCTGCGCACTGTAGACATCCAGGCAGTTCACAAAAAGAAAATGGGCCAGAGAGGTTACACAAAGCACCCATAAATAAATTCACACAGTTGTCAAGCTCACTTGATGGAAGACGAAAAAGGGGGGGGGGGCACAGAAGGATAACCAGGTGTTTTCACAGCCTTTATCAACCTAAAGAGTGAAAAAGATCACATTTTTCTGCCCTTTTTAAATATGGGGAAAAAAGCTCTCGGTCCTAATTAGCGAAAGGCAGGGCGAAATACCTGACAATAGAGCGCCTAGTTTGCTGTAGGTTGAGGGAGGGGGTATAGTTAAGAGTCTGTTGTGTGATGATCTACAGTAAGTGAGCTTCAAGGAGTACAAGGGGTAAGCAGTACTGTGACGTAGTAAGCATGGAAAGTTAGTATTCAAATTGTAGTAGTATGATGAAAAGACATGGAGGGTAATTCTGTTTACGTGCATGCATGCATTTTGGCCCTATTCTAGAAAGTAAAATGCATGTTGTGTTTTACTTTATAGAATAAAGGCATATAGCTGGGCCTGAGTCTAGTTGTGGTTAACTGACTGCCTAGATCATCACAATGAAATGTGCAAGTCATACTGTAGTATCCTGTAACTTATGTGTATAAATCTAGGCCCTACTTATGCTCTGCCTGTCCCCATGCAGATCCCAATTGTAAATGTGTGTGCTGGGATTTAATAGTGACCATCTAAAATTAGTGTTTCGGTCTTTTAGCATTGGGTTTTGTGTGTGGTGTGGGTGCAAACAGGACCAGCTTGTCCATTAGGCTGCCACCTAGGGCAGTAGACCATGTGCTTTGGCACACATGGCCTGCCACTTTTGACCCCCCTCTGATGGGAAGTTGTTCGGAGAGGGGTCAGAAGCAGCAGGCCATGTGTGCTGTGAAGCACATGGCCTGCTAAGTGCTGCCGACAGAAGCAGTGGCAGCGGGGGGCATTGGCAGTGGCAGCGGGGGGGACGTTGGCAGAGGCAGCGGGGGGGACGTTGGCAGAGGCAGCGGGGGGCGCGTTGGCAGAGGCAGCAGCAGTGGGGGAGAAACCCTTGGGCCAGTCCTGGGTACAAATAAACATTTTTATCAAGAGATGGTCTTACCATGCAAATCGTTCTAATTTTACAAAGTGACTTTTTTGATATGTTTAGAAATTTGGGATGACAAGTTTAATGAGGTTCAAGAATGAGCCAAGGGTAGTGACACTCTTTAAAGATATTTTGCTCCAGGCAATAGATGGTGAAAAAGGTGCCGATGTTCTTTTCTGAGAAAACTAGATGGCCTTAAACTATTTTGGGTTAAGTTTCGTATGATGTGATTTGAGCCACAAGACTCTATTATAAGAGCTAGATCTCATCAGCTTGCACATAAATATAAAGTCCAAAACTTTGGACTATAGGTGTTGGTGGATCTATGAAGATGTTAAAGAGTAGAGACCACGATGGAGCCCTGAGGCTCATTTTGAAATGATTGAGGAAGATACTTCTGCACTTAAGAAAACATAGAAAGTATGATTCAGACCGGAACCACCTGAGATCTAAGCCGAATTCCAGTGTAGAGTAGTATTACGATGTCATGTCAAGTGAAAGCAAGAGGACATAATCTCTGCAGTTTTCCACATCCTGCCGAAAGCTTAGTAAGTGCAGCTGATGTTTCAGCCATCAAGCTGTGGCTTTCTTTAGGGTGATGTGGTTATGCAGCAGATGTCTGTTATATATAGTGGTTCTTAAATCAGTTTGGTGGGATTGAGATGGGAAATTAAAATTTTTGGGAGGAAAGTTTGTTGAAAGGGTGGGAAATCTGAATTCTGGAAAGAAAATTTGTTAGAGAAAAGATGGGAAAAATGTAAGTTAGAATTTGAAGGCAGGGAATTTTGAATTGCATAACCATTTCACCCTGAAGAAAGCCAGAAACCTGCATGCATTGTGGTAGGAGATGCGGAAGCCTAAGAACAGCAAGAGCAGCTGTGGATCTGGCCAAGCATTCCTAGCAGTCTAAAGTCCAAGAAAACATGGTGCATACTGCTGGTAATATGGGATGTGCCCATTAGGTCTATTTTCATCTGAGCACCCCACTTAATTGATAGATGTTAGAATGAAATTTTTTGGGCTGAACATCATCATACATCATACTGCAGGGGGGTCAAACTGCAGCAGACTTGATGAGCCACAAACCAGCCTGGATTTCAGGATGTTGAATATGCATGAGATATATTTGTATGTAATGGAGGCAGTGCTTGTAGATCTATTTCATGCATATTCATTAGGGATATCCTGAAAACCTGACTAGTTTGCTGCCCCTCAGGACTAGTGTTTGACACCCTTATCTTACTGGCTAGATCAATGGTTCTCAACCCAGTCCTCTGGGACCCCCCCGGCCAGTCAGGTTTTCAAGATATCCACAATGAATATGCTTATGAGAGATCTGTATTCACTGCTCCCATTGTATGTAGATCTCTCTCATGCATATTCATTGTGGATCTCCTGAAAACCTGGCTGACCTGGGGGTCCCAGAGGACTAGGTTGAGAACCACTGGGCTAGATTTAGGTATCACAATCTTGTTCACCTTAAACATAAGCAGCTAGCTGCTAAAGATAGCCTGTTAAGTAACAATAAACCTAACCAGTTTGATTTTGGACCACTATTAACACACTCGTAATTAGGTTGGCACTGAGACTGGGGCTCATTTTTTCTCCCTCAGTTGTGCTTCCATATCTGCTCCATCTTTTTATTGGCTATATTTAGTCACATAGTGCATCTGGGTGGCTAAACGTTAGTTGCCAAAGGCCTAGATTTAACCATAAATTTCCTGTGGCAACCCACCACAGGAGAGGCAGAGTCCTAAGCTTCTCCCTCTCGTCCCCTCACAAAGCCAAGGAGCTGCCTCTGGCCTCGGGAATACAGGTGCATACACTCCTTTGAGCCCCTATAATGGTCCAGTCCTTAGGACACACCTAGCCAGTCAGGTTTTCAGGATAGCAATGGACACAGCATGAGAGAGATCTCCATACAGTGCACATTTCTCTCATGTGCACGTTCATTGAGGTTATCCTGCAAATCTGACTGGCTAGGTGTGTCCTAAGGACTGGGCTGAGAACCGCTGGTGAGATGGGGAAGGGAATTGGTTGACAGCTTTTCTTTTAGTAGCTCAAGGTGAGTTACATTCAGGTACTGTCGGTATTTTCCTGTCCCTGGAAGACTTACAATTTTCCCTGAGGTAATAAAGGGTTTAAGCGGCTTGCCCAAGATCACAAGAACAATCAGTGGGATTTGAACCCCGATTCCACTGCTCTGTTCAGAGCCTGAGATACAATGAGTAGTGGGGGCTGTGCTTAAGGATACAGATAGGAGTCTTTAATCTTTTTCCTGCAGAATCTGCTCAGTCCCGGGCTCTGCCTCTTCTCTCAACCCTGCCCTGTCGCTAGTTCCCTTCTGGGAGGCTGTGCTGCTGTCTCTCTCCCTCCCTCTTCCTGTTCAGGACTGAAAAAGAGAATCGGAGAGTAAATCACCATTATGCTGGGTCTGATGGCCCATCATGAACCGACTGGTCCCCTGTCTTCTGCTTGGCACTGGAGGATTGCTCGGGCTGGTAATCACAGGTAAATCTCTCATAGCACTGTAGTTATAATCAAGCTTATGGTCCAATTTTTGCATTCAGAAATATTTCTAAAGGTGACACAGCTTGAGTTTATGTAGTGGGACTCTAAGATGAAAGATCTATAGGGGTTTGTTATATAGATTATTTTATTTATAGTCTTTTATTACTTGTCGATCCAAAGTCCTCCGTTCGTTCCAAATAAACATACACAATCGTTGAGTAACACAAAACAGAGAGCAAAATTCTAAGTAAGCAGAATCCAATTAAAAATAGTAACCTTTATTATAGACCCTAATGTTTCAAATTAAATCTTTAAAAGTTTGTTCAAAATAAAATGTCTCTGCTTTTTTCCTATAATCATAGACATCGGCAGGATTTGAGTTTTTTACCAAGGGCAGAGAGATCTGGGGGAGCATTGTACTGAGGGCACAGAGGTCTTGGGAGAGTTTTATACCGAGGGCACAGAGCCTCTGTGGGGGAAGTTTGTACCATTGGGAAGGGGCTCTAGGTAAGTTTGTACTGTAGATACAGAGGTCTGGGGGAAAACATAGAAACATGATGACAGATAAAGACTATACAACCTTTCCAGTCTGCCCTTCCACACGAACCGCTAAGCTCTACAGTTCTTTTTTCATTCGAGATCCTCTGTGTTTGTCCCATGCTTTCTTGAATTCAGATAGTTTTTATCTCTACTACCTCCACTGGGAGACTATTCCATGCATCTACCACTCTTTCCATATAGAAATATTTCCGCAAATTATTTCTGAGTCTATCTTCTCTCACTTTCATCCTATGCTCCCTCTTTGCAGAGCTTTCTTTCAATTGAAAGAGGCTCTCCTCCTGTGCATTTATGTCACAGAGGTATTTAAATGTCTCTATCATATCTCCTCTCTCCCACCTTTCTTCCAATGTACTGAGATCTTTGTCTTTCCCCATATGCCTTATGGCAAAGCCCACTAACCATTTTGGTAGCCACCCTCTGCACAGACTTCATTCTGTTTATATCCTTTTGAAGGTGCGGTCTCCAGAATTGCAGACTATACTCTAAATTAGGTTTCACTAAAGACTTATTCAGAGGCACTATCACCTCCTTTTTCCTGCTGGCCATTCCTCTCCGTATGCACCCAAGCATCCTTCTGGCTTTCGCTGTCGCCTTTTCTACCTGTTTAGCTACCTTAAGATAATCAGAAACAATCACGCCCAGGTCCCGCTCTTCTTTCATGGACAGAAGCAATTCACACCCTATACTGTACCGCTCCCTTGATTTTTGCAGTCTAAATGCACAACCCTGCATTTTTTTAGTGTTAAATCTCAGCTGCCAAATTCTGGACCATTCTTCAAGCTTCACTAAATCTCTCCTCATGTTATCTACACCTTTCTCTATTGCAGAGTTTGTATCATGGGCACAGAGCTCTGGGGAAGTTTGTACCATGTGTAGAGAGATTGGGGGAGTTTGTACTGTGGGTACAGAGCTCTGTCAGAGTTTTATACCGAGGGTACAGAAGTCTGTCAGAGTTTTTACACAGCACTCAGGCTAGCTGGGGATACTGTGGAGACTATGATTTCTAGTGTTACAGAAATATTAAGTAGTAGTAGTGGGAGGCAAGGAAACACCTCAGTTATCGCTCAGTAATGAAACTTGGAGGTTACATTTGCGCTTCATGCTAGCTTAGTTCTGAGTTTGTCACAAATTGTGGTCCCTAGCTGAGGCCTGTCACTGTGATAGTGAATCTGAGGTGGAATATAGAAAAATTGGGAAAATTCTTGGACAGTGGTGAATGAAATTTCATGGTATCATAGCTGAACAGTGGCTGGAAAACCCAAAGGAAGAGAAGGAAATTTCAGGCTAAAAAAAACCCAAAGTTTTGTTCTCTGTTTTCCTTTTCTAGGTGCAGACATCAGATATAGAAAATCATTTTTATTCACAGAGAGAATTTCAGCAACATCACATAGAGACTTAAGTGCTTCCTTGTCCCCTCCTTTCCTATCAAGGGAAACTTCTCCAGAGCTAACGAGCCATCGTTTTTTGGAAAGCAGATATGAACAGGAAGAAAGTAATCCAGTCATAGACTTTGTTGTAGAAGAAACAAAACCCAACTTTCAGAAATTGGCTCTTGAGTCACACTCTGCTCCCACTGTGCCCAGCAGGCTTTTGCAGAGAAATAGCAGGACGATCATCCAAGCTCAGTCACAAAGCAATGGGACTGAAAACCAGCATAGAAGCTGGTTAGAACTGGTTAAAAGATCTACAAGAAACTCTACTGTAGAGAAAGAGCGACCTAATCCTGTCATCAACTGGCAATTTCTCATGGGAAATAATCACAGTGTAATACCTGTTACTCCTCCATTAAACTCTCTAATGACTCAAAGACTTCCTCAGCATTTGAAAAGTGATGAAATAAGAGAACTTGCTGAATCTACACCAAATGCATTGTACACACAAACATATAGAAAATCTAGCAAAGCTAACCAAACCTATCTTAATAAGAAAATTAACTCTCTGAGGAGCTATCACAGGACATCTCAAGAAATGACCAATAGTGCAAGAAACTTTGCTGAAAACTATTGGAACACCTTTTCTGTGATACCAGAGCTCTCTATACAGGACACAGAAACTCAACCATCCATTAATTCATCCGCATCTCACCTGCAGCAAGAGGCACTTCATAGAACTATACTCCCTCCTGCCATTCCAGCTTCCCTTGGAGATGAAAATATACCTACAGCAGACCACAAGCAGCAAGAAAAGAACCTTTCAACCAGAAATCCAGAGCTGCAGTCTACACAACTGATTACAAAAGTCAACTGAAAAAGCTGGCCTGTCTAAACTGGTGGACTCCACCAATACTATGTCACCACCATCTATTTCCGAGGCATTGTTTACAGAATATGAAGCACTGTATCCCTTAAACATTACTAACTCTCTTATTAATTCAGTTCGTCCCATCACAGTATGGAAAATGCAAAAGTCCAGAAAATGCCACCTCTTTAGTTTATACCAGAAGTTATGTTACAACACTTCCCAAAAGAGAGCAAGAACAAACTGAACACAAACATAAGGAAAGAGTATAATGATGAGGTAACAGACATCTTTTCAGTGCCTTCTCCTGATCTTCACTCTATCACCAGCGGAGCTTCTCTATCATATAACAAGCAGCAGGAAATGCCTCATGTCCTTCAGTCACTCCTCAAACACACAACTGTCAGGGATTTGTCAACAAGGGACTTGAAGGTCTCTGAACTTCCAACTTCAACTAAGACTTCAACACATTTTCAAAAGGATACCAATTTCACTTTGTCTGTTGAAAACAGTATTTCAGATTCTTCTCTTTTCTCAGAATTCTCTCATTTGGAACAGAATATACCAAACTTTCCTCAACTGAACTAAATATTTTATTCAGTCAAAGACTGACAAAACCAAGTACTTTGGCAAGTCATTTCCTATCAGAACTTAGTACAGTAAATCTGTCTCCACCAGACCTTACCAGAAGCTTTTCTGCACCAGAAGGGCCCACATTGACAGATTATTCTTGGTCAGAAGGGACCATGTCAATGAGTCGTTCTCCACCAGAACTTACTACAGACTTTTCTACTCTGGAGGGGCCCACGTTGGCAGGTCATCCTTGGTCAGAAGGGACCATATCATTGAGTCGCTCCCTACTAGAGCTAACTACAAGTGATTCTTCACCAAAACTTACTACAAACATTTCTACTCCAGAGGGACCCATATTGGCAGGTCATCCTTGGTCAGATGGGATCATGTCAGTGAGTCGCTCTTCTCCAGAGCTAACTACAAGTGATTCTCCACAAGAATTTACTACAAACCTTTCTACTCTGGAGGGGCCCATAGAGGCAGGTCATCCTTGGTTAGAAGGGACAGTGTCAGTGAGTTACTCTCCACCAGAGCTAACTACAAGTGATTCTGCATCAGAACTTACTAGACAGTTCACTTCTTTATTAGATCCTGTGACTGATTTGTATGACCTGAGTAGTAGAATCATGACATCATTGAAAACACCTGAAGATAAACCAGATATTACTAGTCAATGGACAACAATGCCTGTGATTTTACCAAGTGGCACAAAGCATGCAGCTACAAAAATATCAGAACCAGACAGTAGTGTGAATTCAATAGGAATGTTCTCAAGCCCTTTTGTGCAAAGCCTGGAGACACCTCATGCCAAGAGCATTGCAGCATTGGCAGCAGAAAACCAGCCTGGAAAGGATTCACATCATCTCCTGGGACAGGCTTTGAAAGACCAAATTCAGAAAGAAATGTCCCTCATACAACAAAACTCATTCCCATTCCAAAGAGCAACGGTCCTACTGATTTCCCATCCTCTGCTGAGAGACTGGATGCAAACCAAAGGACTTTCATTATGCAAGATCAACCCCCAGTATTCAAAGGTCAGTGGGATTTCTTGCTGTTTTGCAGATGCTTATCGCTTCTAGTATTAGTTAGATGAAAACAGCAGTAAGACGGTTATAATATCCTGTCACCCTGATATAATGTGCAGACACAGAAGCTAACTCATTATTTGTGAACCTCAATGGGCTGAATGGGACTTAAAGGTCGTTTAGAGCCATAGACAGTGGTTGGCCAATCCCTGTGTAAGTATGATTGTGGGAAAGCTAAAATGAAAAATGTGCATAAGTCTCCAGTGAGACCTCATTTGGAGGATTGTGTACAGTTCTGGAAACTGCACCGTCAAAGGGATATAAACAGGATGGAGTCAGTCCAATGGGCAGCTACTAAAATGGTCAGTGGTCTTCGCCATATGGGATATAGGAATAGACGTAAAGATCTTGCTATGTATACTTTTGGAGGAAAGGCAGGAGAGGGGAGATATAATAGAGACATTTGAAAATTCCTCCAGGAGGTGGTCCTCTTCTGTTTGAAAGGAAGCTTTGGAACGAGGGGTCATAGGATGATGGTGAAGGGGGGGCAGATTTGGGAGTAATCCGAGGAAATATTTCTTTATGGAAAGGGTGGTGAATGCGTGGAACAGCCTCCCAGTGGAGATGGTGGACACGAGAACTATATGTGAATTCAAGAAAGCCTTGGAGAGGAAGGTATTGTAGAACTTAAGAATTCTTATGGATGGGCAGACAGAAGAGGCCATATGGTCTTTATCTGCCTTTATTTTCTCTGTTTCTTTGTATGATTCTGCATGACATGAAAATGCACAGCAACGCCGGCAGTGATTGATGTAGGCTTCCCTCTCCCTCTGGGAAATCATGGCTGACTGAAGAGGGGGTGTTGCTTTCTGAAACTGCACTTTACAAGCAAATCGGAAGGGTCCCCATCACAAAATAATGATGGGGCCATGCAGGAGCACCACTTATAGTGACAAGGCAAACTTTTGGTAGCAGTGCAAGTGTAATAGCAAACGCTGTGAAAAGCTCTTATTCAATCACTCACCCACAGAAGGAAAACTCTCAGACAGGCTGGAATGCAAACAGGATCTTTAATGTGCACACAGGATCAGACAGAGAGCCGGTACCCTCCACAAAAGGTCTGAACCCCGAGGGACGGCCTACAATGCCTTATATACAGTACAGTTTTAAACTCATTCTACAATCCCATTTGCCACAGGTATTTCCTGCCCACCAATCAGCAGCCCCTGGGGAAGGTACCTGGGTGACCTGTCCAAACCGGTATGCTCAGGTCTGCTGATTTCTGGGCTAGGGGCTATTGTGCTCAGACCTGGAGTGGGGGAAGGGTGTCTACTGAAATCTCATGCCTTCTCTTAGCAGGCCGATTACCTCATGGCTTGGGGGAAGGGCCACCTACAGCTAGACCTCATGGCTGCCTCATTCCCCCCTTTTTAAGTAGGACCTCAACCGCTAGAAGCGGTTGAGGGCTGTATTTGGGACAGGGCCATGACAGTGGTAACCACCTTGCGTTCTACCAGGGTATCAAGGGTGGTGGTCATGAAGCGGTAAAGAATAGGGATATAACATGGCAGAATGGCACATAGCAGTAAATGAAAAGAACCCCTACCACTGGGATTTTTAGTCCCCCTGGCCAACTGAACCACTTCATAAACCACCCAGGACCCATGGACAGGTAACTAGATCACTTAGGTCTTGGATAGGGTGTTCAATGGAAACACTTGCATCAGTGAGTTTAAAACAACACATACCCTATACCCTCTATAGCAACTCCTGCACAACGTTTTTGTTCCGTGTGCAAAAGTTGCTGTTCTGACTGTAAAAGGTTGCAGGGCCTGCAGAGGCCTTTTCCCTTTGGGACAAAGGAGGGGCCGTGTGCAAAACGTCTGCAGAGGCTTCTTTCCTTTGGGGCAAAGGCTCTTTCCCTGGGATCCACCCTTATCAGCATATTAATGGCTTTTTATTCTTGCTAGGGTTTGAGTCATTCTGGCTGCACCCTGCCATTCCCTTTGCTTCAATAATCACGGGCACTGTATTCTTCAGGGCATATGAGTACTTTGTATCACCAGCTTTGTTTGGCCTGTTTAACCTGTTCAGGCCTGGCATGTCTTTTCTTGTGCTGGGTACATTTTCTGTGCACTTTCAGCCTGACCTGTTTCTTAGCTAGGTCCATTCTCTGTGCACTTCTGTTCAGAGTATGGTTCCCCTGGCTTTACTCTTGGTTGTGCTGGGGCTCTGGGTACTCATTTTCTTAGCCCACATGCTTTTTCCGTGCCCATCATAATGTATTACAGCCTCAGGCAAGGATGCAGCCATACTAGACATACCTATCAGCCAATTTCCCTTCATTCCCCAATTTTTTCTTTTTTCTTTCTTGTTTATGGGGGAAAGGTAATCCCACTACGGGCAATGGACAAGCAACCATTTGAGACAGATATTGAGACAGATAGGAGTCATCAGAAAAGCAGCTTCTGGTACTGTTCCCTATAGACAACATACATTGTAATATCATTTTCTTGCAGCTGGTCAATAATATTGAAAACACATAACATGAAAGTATGTCAAAAGCAGCAGTGCTTAATAATGTGATAAAGAAAGCTCTGAGAATAGTACAGCAAAATCTTGAGCTGGTGTTGATATTGCAGTTTATGAAGACGAATTTGATTGTAGATTTACGTTACTTTATAAGAAAACAATATTAAAAGTATAACAATACAATGTTTCAAAGAAGCCCCCAAAACCCCCCCCCCCCCAGTCAGTCCAACAGTTATTTTTCCTGCCTCCCAGCAGTTCTCCAGGACCTCGCAGTGTGATTCACCTTTCTCTGAAGTTCAAGTTCTGTCTCTCTCAAAATTTGAACCTCTCATTCTCATAGGCAGACACCCTGGCCCGTTTTCGATGTTACACACTGATCCAGATAGGGACTCCTACACACATCTCAGCGGTGGGCAGCTCTGATTTCTCGGGATGGTCTGTTCCATCTGCACTCTGTCCAATTCCATCTGCTGGACTCTTTGGATTGCCATTGGTGACATGGTTCCAGGCCTCATTCAGAAAAGCAGCACCAATATTGAATGAAAAAGACTAAATATGCTAGATTAGATTTCACAATGAGATAAACTTAACTTCCTTCACATTTACCAAGATCACATCCTAACAAATATTGCTGTTTAAACTTTCAATGGTCTTCCAGTAACTATCTCGTATGGTGTCAATTTTTCTCTGGGCAGTTTGATTAACTTCTTGTTTATCTGTCACTGGAGATTCACTTGCTGGTAGTGAACATTCCATTATGCCCTTGACTGACCTTTACATGTTCCCCTTTTGCCCATGCATGCCTGGCCAGGACATGCAGAGGCAAAAAAGGAGGCAAAAAAGCATCTGGAAGTACCGCATGGCCAGTGTAGGTTCCTCCAAAACCCATCAGGGTGCACCTAGCCTGTCTCCAGGTGTCCATTTCCAATTATTGAGTAATGTGTTGGGGCCTAGATGAATTCCTAAATTGACTATTCCTGGAGATGGCCATAGTTGAATAAAGTGCTCATCATTTTTTTTTTTTTTGTTTACATATTCATTAGCCAGATACATCACTTCACATCATTGAATTACCTTCATCAGTTTACTGTCTATCAGAGTCCTTCCCTCTTAATATCCCACTTCATCCCTCACCATACTTTTTATCACTTGCATCATTCCACCAACTATATACCTAAGTCCTTTTATTGAATTATACCAATTTTTTATAAATTGTTCACTTCCAGTATGCTAATGGACATGAGGCTTTTAAATAAAGTTAATCAACAAATCAATCAATTAATCAACAAATCAATCTTGGGCTTTAAAAATATAAAAGCTTCAAAAATCATGGATGTTCTCTAATCATAAGTACCTAGTGTTTTTGGGAATTGATACATAAATATTTGCTGATTCCCATGAGATTTCAGGCAGGCTTTATGAAGCTGTCCCAGTGACCCCAAGCCAGTCAAGTTTTCAAGTCATCCAGAATGAAAATGCATGATATGTCAGCATACATTGCTGACCCATTATATACAAATTCATATTAATTGCGGATATCCTGTGGGTTCACCAGGGCAGCCTCAGGCAGTATTGGACTAAACCTTAAATATATGACTGGACAATGCGGCTGAAATACTGAATTTCTCATGCTCTGGAAGAATGTGACATCAGACATATTGGGATCCCCTACATCATTGCATTGCGAGCTGAAAAGCAGTTTGTTTGTTTTTTTTAAATCCCTAGATTGAACTCAGTTAGTAAATCAACAACTGTTCAATGTTTACCAAAATTGTGCACACTCCAGGGGTGACTCAGCATGCATGTTTCCTAAATGGGTTAGTTGTGTACATACTATGACAGAAATTAACTTCATACCGAAGCCAAGGGATGATGGAGATTATTATACACACCAGCATTATTTGTGCAGTGTGGCACTGTATGGATCTGTGTGAATCAGTACTAAAGGGCAGTGCACACGAGGAGTGGGCAGCATTATCAGTGCATTATTAAACTTCAAGTGTGAATTATGTGAACGGTGTACTGCACAGTATATGCCTTTCAGCAGTGCTAATTCTGCATTTTATCTTTCTATTTTGAAATTGCCAATGATCAGTGTATTCACCCTGAACCAAAACATACCTGAACATCAGAACAAGCTACAGTGCATACTTAAAACTAATCCAGATGTTCTCATCAGAAATCATGAGTTTAAAGTACTGCTACCAGTATATTTGGTACTAAAATCATTTTTAAGGTATCATTGTAGTATCAGAAAAATGAATACAGTTGATCAAGGCAGTTTAATGTACTAAGCAGGAAAGAATGCAATCAACCAAAACAGCATTTACTGTCTGCAGAATAAAATGTCATATCATGCAGAAGTATTACTTGTTTAATTTTGTATGTGCAAGTCAAAACCAAATATATGTAACCAGAGATAAAATTCAGGTCTTTAAAAAGACAAGTAAAAAAATCTTTATTTCTTCATAATCTTATAAGGATTCTCTTCAGCCTTTGTTTGGCTTCCAGCAGACAGGAGGCACCTCATGGTTCTAGAAGCTCAAAAATATAAAATTAAAAATGATGACAACAGGATTGTTTGCAGGCTAGGTGTGTCTAGGTGAATTGGTGTTCTTTGTCCTCTAGGAGAAAATACTCCTAGTTGTTTTTTTTTTCTTTTTTCCTCTCTAAAGGGCCTCCATTCAAATGCTAGAATAAGGAACGCCTCCCAGTATCTTTCTAATAGCTATGCAAACTATTTCAGCAGTTTTTTCAATCACCCCCCAACTCACTGCTGAGAGGTGTGACCAAAACACCTGGTTCCCTGACCACTGATCATGCATGAAACATAGCAATGAAACTGGATATGCATCAAACAAAGCAATTGTCTTCCTTCAATGCTATACCAGTACTACAGTCCAACACACAGCAAACCCCACCCCCCTTTCTAAACTTGTCCCTTTCCCTGCAATCAGTAGACCTGTGTTTTTTCACTGTTTGGGGACACAGGGGCGATTTGTTATAACTTTCACCTTTTACTGATAGAGTATCAAAATCAATCCTGAAATATAAAGACCTAATGTCTGGACAAAAACTTTCTTTCCCTAATGTCACAACTAAACACAGAGACACTAAAGGTTTTTTACATAACAGCACATTTACTATATGGGCCAGCCATGAATCTATATAGGGAAGCTGGTCCGGATACTCCCCCACCACAATTTAGCCTCCGGACCCCATGCTCTAATCACAATTTGCAAAATCACAATTTCCAGTGCAAATCTTGTAATCCCCAAGGCAGAGTTTGGTTGCACAAAACACACAGGACCACAAAGGGAAAAAGAAAAAGGGAAAACAGAAAACAGAGACGTCTCAGCAGCGAATACGTTACAAATACACATTACACACACTAGCATAGGATTTAACTTTTATAATAGCAACGAGAAACACAGCTAGCCTCCCTCCAATGTCCACCAACGAGCCCACAGGAGCACATGGCAACACAAAAGAAAACCCCCAGCAACACAAAAGAGACCCACAGCAACACAAAAAGCCCCCAACACTATAGGAGCACATGGCAACACAAAAGAAACCCCCAGCAACACAAAAAGAGACCCCCAGCAACACAAAAAAGCCCCCAACACTATAGGAGCACATGGCAACACAAAAGAAACCCCCACTATAGGAGCACATGGGGCAAAGGCTCTAAATAAATCGCCCCGATCATCGGAGAATTGCGATCAGCGCAATTATTCTTGAAAGACACACTTAAGGGAGTTAATACTAATATCCTAGGCAATTTTTCTTCAATAGCTTTTGGCATCGCTGCTCTTTAAATTGCTTTCTAAGGGGCCGAAGGTTGCAGAATTAATTCAGACTACAGTTTATTATCTTTCTGGTCCACAAAAGGAGTCTGATTTTATCTTACTGGTCCACAAAAGGACTCTGTTTTACTGGACTAAAGATGGCTTCAGTAAACCCCCCCCCCGGGGTCCCTACTAGGACCGTTCGTGCGGGTGATCGGGCCGCTACAGGTTCCTAGAATTTACTAGGAATTACAGATGGAGTACAGAAAGTAGCAGTACGTACTCACCAAGAGCTCTGGATCAGACAGGTAGTTTGGATGCCAGTCTATCCAGCCGGTTTTCAATCAGGGATTCAGCCGCAGGGACCAACTGCCCAGACAAATCAAGGTATCCTTCCGAGCACAAGGTGGCCCGGGGCGCCAAGGACCGTTAATCACCTGGAGGGGTCGGTCCCTGACCGGTGGAGGCCCTGATCCTGAAAAAAGCAGTAGTCTTCCCACTGTGGGTGTGAGGAGAGGGGCTTTTCCTTTCAATTTCCCGGCCAATGCACCAAAATGTAATAGCAAACGCTGTGAAAAGCTCTTATTCAATCACTCACCCACAGAAGGAAAACTCTCAGACAGGCTGGAATGCAAACAGGATCTTTAATGTGCACACAGGATCAGACAGAGAGCCGGTACCCTCCACAAAAGGTCTGAACCCCGAGGGACGGCCTACAATGCCTTATATACAGTACAGTTTTAAACTCATTCTACAATCCCATTTGCCACAGGTATTTCCTGCCCACCAATCAGCAGCCCCTGGGGAAGGTACCTGGGTGACCTGTCCAAACCGGTATGCTCAGGTCTGCTGATTTCTGGGCTAGGGGCTATTGTGCTCAGACCTGGAGTGGGGGAAGGGTGTCTACTGAAATCTCAATGCCTTCTCTTAGCAGGCCGATTACCTCATGGCTTGGGGGAAGGGCCACCTACAGCTAGACCTCATGGCTGCCTCATAAGTGCAACTGCAACTGCCCCTGCCCCTCCCCCTCCCCCAGGCAGTAGCTCACTTTGTTGAGAAAGCTCCATGAACAGAGAACAGGAGACTGATCAAGAATGTGGCAACTGCACTTTAATGCAAACAAGATGACATAAACATTTCATGAGATACAGTTTCCTGCTTTTTGTGAGAGAAATTTCCATATAGTTATGTTCATCATGTGAATTTCTCGTACATCAAAAACCAGAAATGATGTCTACTTATAGAAAACAGGTAAGAAATGCAGCCAGCTAGTGAGCACAGACGCTAAGCAAGGCAGCTTTCATAAAGGCCTGGGGGGTATTTCCCTGGCTCGCAGATATTCAATCGGGGCACAGCAGAGGCGGCAGCACAGGTTAACCAGACAGTGGCAATATTCAATCGCTGCTCACTTAACCCTGAACGGCTGTCCTGCTGCTGAATATCACCACTGATGGACTGCAAGACTGCAGTCTGGGTAACCCGAATATTCTCTGCCGTTGCTTTGATATGGCCCCGGCCTTGAATACACAGGGTGAATCTGATGCTTTAAGTGTGCTGGTCGGTGCTGCTGAAAATGCTCCCACTGAGTTCTGAGCAGCTCATTGACAGTACTGTGTGTGCGCTGGCATATTGAGGATCCTCATTTTAATCCCCAGACTAGATTTTACGTTGCCTGGGTCATCTGGAGATGGGAACACTGTGACCGCATGAGAACCCTTGGTGGGGAGGACTTTGTGATCATTGCTTAAGAGTGACACCTGGTTTTGCTGTAGTTAATTTGTAGGTTATTGTCTTTTAGCCGGTTGGACACATCGGAGAAGCATTCTTGGAGGGTAGAGGATGAGGGATGCTTTGTGTCGATTGGTCTATAGATCATGATATCATTAGTGTAGATATGCACATTAAGATTATGGGGCTTGTTTACAAAGCCGCGGTAGTGGTTCGCGATCGCGATCGCAGCCGCGGCCCCATTGAAATCAATGGGGCCGCGGCTCCGATTACGATCGCAAACCGCTACCGCGGCTTTGTAAACAAGCCCCTATGTGTTTGTATGGGGTGAAGGTGTTCTGGCCTGTCTTTATTTGTTGGTGATGATCAGTGAGGTAGGATGTAAACCTGTTGAGGACTGTACCTTGAATTCCACTGGCTTGAAGACCTTGCAATAGGATACAGTGGTTCACAGTGTCAAATGCCGAGGAAATGTCTAGAAAGATTAATAGGAAGTCTTGGTTCATGCACTGTATTCCTTGAATACATGTATTTATCAGGGTGGTTAGCAGTGTTTCCACTTCATGATTTGGCCAGAATCCATATTGTTGTGGGTCTAGAAGGTTGTGTCTGTCGATGTGGTCCTGAAGTTGGCGTTGGATGTTTTTTTTCAATAATCTTGGCTGTAAATGGAGGCTAGCAATGGATCTGTAGGATTTTGGATCAGCAGGGTCCAGTGTTGTTTTTTTTCAGTGTTGGTTGTATAGAAGATGTTTTTAGGGATGTGGGCATGGTACCTTGTTATAGTGTCAAGTGTGTGATTTTGGTGAGTATGCCACTTAGGTTTTTTTTGGTTGCTTTGATCCATGGGACTGGGCAGGGATCCAGTAGTGAAGTTGCTGTATTTATGGACAATATGGTGTTTTCAATTTGTTCTTTAGTGATGTTGGCAAAGGAGCTCCAGGGGTCTGGGTGGTTGGCTACAGCAGCAGGGGGGTTGAGGGGGTTTGGTTGGGGCTGTAGTTGTTTAAAGTGTTGAGCCAGTTGTTGGTGAGTGAGTGTGATGTCCTGGTTTTTGTTGGTTGGCAGTTTTGTCAGATGTTTTACAATGTTGAAAAGTTCTCTTGGTCAGTTGATTGTGGAGTTGAGTAGTTTAGTATACTACTGCCATTTCACCATGTCAGTTAAGGTGCAATAGTCCTTTAGAAGTTGTAGGTAGTGGAGTTTCTCTTCATTGTTTTTTATTTTGTGTCATTTCCTTTCATGTTACCAGAATTGCTGTTTTAAGTTGCGGAGGGCTGGTGTGTACCATTCAGTTCTGGGTTGTTTCTTGTGTGGGTGGGTATTGGTGTTTTCTGGGCTGGTAGTGATGGCTGCCTTTTTTATGACATTATTACAGTTTTTGATGAGGGCTTTGGGGGTCAGTGGAGTCCTTGAAAAATTTTGGGAGGGTGTCGTGAATGAAATTGTCCTTGATAAAAGGTTTAAATCTTCTTATTGCTAGATGCTGGTTGAGGCTTCTGCTGTGGATATTCTGTGGCAGGAAAAAGCTGATGAGTTTATGGTCTGACTATGGCACTGGGTGTGTGTGGATTGAATGTGCGGGTCCTGACTGGGTTGAATTGTTATTGAAGAAAATTAGATTGAGGGTATTGCATCTATCATGGGCGGAGGTGATTACAAGTGGTGTTAGGTCCATTTGCTGTCATGGCTTGGATGAAGGAGTGTGCGTGGTTCTGTTGTAGTGAGGGGAGGTTAAAGTCTCCTAATACTAGGAGGTCTTTTCCAGTTCTTGATGTGGTTATCACACTGTCCAGGATCACTGATAATTCATTGGCATTGGGGGTTGGTGTCCTGTAGATGAGAAAGATGGTTACCAGTTTGTTATGGTGATGGTGTTGGATTCATAGGTGCTCATACAGTACTTGCATGATATCGGAACTTGAGGTCGTTCATGGCAATGATCATTACTCCGCCTCCTCTACGTTGTGATCATGGACATTGGTAGATGGCGTATCCGTTGGGTGATAGTTGGTTTAAAAGCATGCTGTTTGTTTCAGTGATCCATGTTTCTGTAATGCAAAGGATGTCTAGGTTTCTGGTTTGCTAGGAGGTCTCATGATCGGGATTTTGTTTCTGATTGAGCGTGAATTTATGAGTGCACAGTGCAGTGTATGTGTGTTTGGTGTTTTGAGTGATGTCATGGCTGTTTGTGAGGGGGAGTTCTGTATGTATATTAGGCGGCAGGTGTTTCAGTGTATGTTGTATGGGTGCCACATGTGTGTGGTTATGTTAGGGTGGATGTTGAGCCATGGTTGGGGTATGGTGGTTGCTTGATTTTGGTGTGCTGTGGAGATCAGCAGGATTGCTAGGAGCAGGTAGAGCAGTGGGTATATTGTGAGCATGGTTGCTCTACCCACTAGGCCACTTCCTATCTCATTTAATATGTACATACAAAACAAGGCTTAATATTTAAATGTGGTATTTCCCTCTATGTATTCTGAGATGATGGGATAATTATGATTGATTAATTATGAAATCTCACAGTGGAGGGTGAGGGAATAAGGCATGAAAGGTAATGGGGGTGGGGTGGGATACAAGGCTGCAAGTTTACCAAGAGCATCTAATGCGCTTGTGCCGGCCTTGTTTACACACTTTCTCTTTTAGTCCGTAACAGTCACTTGTACTTTAGCCATAGTGTAAGATTAAAATATTTAGGGGGGATATTCAAAGCCATTTAGGCGGATTGCAGTGGGATATACAGATACTGCTGCTAATATCACTGGGTGCAGCTTCTAAGCGCCCTGATGGTAGCCGGCTAACATCAGGCAGTTCCGGGAGCAAAGCCATAGCGGCACCACGTGTTAACTGGGCAGCAGCAAAATTCACCTGTTGCCCAGTTAATCCTAACTGGCTAAAGTTAGAACAACTGAATAACTCCCCTTAAACTTTCACGTAGTCCGGCTGCTAGCACGCTAATGTCTGATGTTTCTTTTGCAGGTAATGTTATGCCTGTCACCTGCAGACTGGTTTTGGAAAAGGACTTCATTCCAAGTTTTGAGAATCCGGAGTCCCTAGAATACCAGACACTAGCTCTGAGCTTTCAGGAGACGGTGGGTATATCATGGCTTATAGCACATAGTTTCCTCTTTGCTAGCTGCATCTGTAGAGTGAAAATACACCACCGTGGTCTCTCCATGGCTGTCTCACTGGCAGATGTTACTTTCTATCATCTCTCAATGACCCCAACTCCTTCCTGATCCAGCTTCTGTTCTTCTGAACTAGGAGAGGTTCAGCTATGTCTAAAGGGTGTAGAAAGAGCAATTTGAGTAGTATGAGTCACATTTTCCTAGTGTAAGTGTGACCTGCAACCTGGATGGGCCGGTGTCATTTTCTTCTCACCATGCACAGACTCTAGAAGCAAGGTACATGACCTCCTAAGATATCTGGACGAATCTAAGCCAGTTCAGGGCTGGCCCAAGGTTTCTGCTGCCCTAGGAAGAAGCCCCTGCCGTGCCACCCCCTTGCATGTACTGAGCCATGCTACCATCACCCCCCCCCCCCCCCCCCCGCTGCCGCTGATTCCAGTGGCAGGGTCAAGGGGGGGGGTGTGGCTCAACTCTGCTCCGTGGCAGGCCATGTGCTTTGGCACACATGGTCTGCCGCTTCTGACCCCCCCCTCTGATATAACTTTGGGGGGTCAGATGCGGCAGGCCATGTGTGCCGAAGCACATGGTCTGCCGCTGAGCCGCCCACCCCTGCCACCAGAATCAGCGGCAGCGGCAGCACCATGCGGGTCAGCATGGAGGGGAGGAAGACTGGCCAGGTGTGCTGAAACACATGGCCTGTGCCCATAATCTGCTGCGCTAGACAGTCACCTAGTAGACAGGCTGGCCCTGGGTTTAGCTACCTGGCCAGTGGCTGTATTTCACCACTGACTGGCCATAATGGCTAATCAGGCAGTCTGGATATTCAGAGCCGATAGCTGCATATGACCCCCACATCGAATATCCAGATCGAAATTAAAGTAGCAATGGCGAGTCACTGCTGGCGGCACGAAGGGATATTCAGTGGCGCTAATCGCGTTAGTACTGAGTGCAGTTAGTGCAGTAACTGTGCTCATCACATTGAATGTCCCCCGTCAGCCGCTGAACAGAGGAATGACCTGGAACATCGTTTTCATTTACATTATGGTTCTGTAATGCACTATAAAACAGCTGTAATCCAAATGATTAGGTACAAATTCATATAAATTAACATTTCTTTCCCCCTCCCCCCCCCCAATTCACAACTTTACCAGCTTCACTTATTTATTTACATTCTCTTATATACCTAAGGCGCTATTCTGCATCAGTGCGGTTTACATTGAACAAACTGAAATGACATTGAACAGGGCATTATAACTTGGAGATAACTATTTTACAGGGAACATGGGCTGTGGAGGGTTAAGTGGCTTGCCCAAGACCACAAGGAGCACCTGTGGGACTAGAAACCCCAGTCCTTCCGGCCCAAGGCTGCTGTTCTCTAGTGGGATTTGAACCCCCAACCTTCCGGCCTGAAGTACCTTGCCCCAACCACTAGGCCACTCCACTTCTTTTCCAGCTCCAGTTCCATGAATTACAATTTCACCTATTGCAAGAAGTATGATCCACCTCTGCCGCAGGGCTGTCAGCCTATACATCTCGCTTGTCTCATGACATTCCTGAACAGAGTTTGGGTTTGTTTCCAGTGTGTAGCAAGCACCAGTCAGGCAGCAGTAAATTTACCAACTTTTCCCTTGAACCCTCTAACCCCAGGATTTGAGTATTTAATAATGCCACCTCCATGTGCCGGGAAACTCACTCTTTATAAAATCCAACATTTGCTCCCAATGTATAATTGATCAGTCCCACTATTGCCTTTTTTATCACAGGTGATTGCACTCACTCATCAAGAGAATAATATCCTAATCATACATAACCAAGCCCATCCACATCCAAATATGCCCCCATACGAGTTATAAGACAGATTATGGAAGTCATCACAATACATTACACCTCACAAAGAGCCTTCCTGCTTCCGCTCATTCACTAGAACAAACGATGTGGACTTACATATTGCCTAATTAATTCATGATCAGTGAAGAATAAGATCCCAATAATTACAGGTCACATTGACAGCTTCAACCCTGATATCCAGGCTCTCAGATACTGATTGAGTGCTACTCAACCAATTAAAGCTAGATAACTTTTGCATTTTCCACTGCCCTCGATCAAGCAGGAGAAGAGGCAGCGTCCTCATCATATATAAGGTCGATCTAAATGCCTCAAGCCCCAAAGGCCTCGACATGCACCAAAGCAATAAAGAGCTACCATGTAAACAGAGAATCTCCCTGGGGGAAACTTACAGTTTAGCAGAACAACTCAATTGTTTGGTTGTTCCTAGATGAAACAACTAACTTCATATGACCTATGGACTTACTGAGATTTTAAAGAGCCTCAGTCTCAGGGAGCGCATCTCATAAGCGGTGTTTTTCCACACGGCTTGACAATAATGCACACTGTCACGCTCCTGATTACTTCATTCATAGGCATCCAAGCTTGTTTTACAATTTTCTAAGTACTTTTAAACATACCAATACACTTAGCTGTAGTGGGGTGGGGGAGGGGAGGAGGGGGGAAGAGAGAGAAAGGAGGGGGAGGAGAGGAGGGGAGGGAAGGGGGAGGGGGAGGGGTGGGAGGGAGGAAAGGAAAGGAGGAACAGGGATAGGGGACAACAAATACTACAACAATCCGCTGATGACTAAAGGAAAACAGAAAAATCAGTATCTAAATTGAGACCCCCAGGGATTAGCGCATCCAGAATAAAAATGTACCATTGCTCTAACCTCAAGATTGTTTTATTAATATCTCCTCCTCTCCATCTTAACTTTTTTCAAGACAAAAACCTTTATGTCTGAAATTTTATGTTGTAAATTTTGCCAGTGTAACTAATGGTTTTTCAGCCAGGCCCTTTTAATACAGCTTCTATGATACTTCATGTGGCTTTTCCCACGTACAACCTTTCACATGGGCACTGGAATGACATAAATTACATGACTTGTCTCACATCTATGTGAAACTTTTGTTTAGTCATAGGATGAATGAAGTAGTTCCTTACGGGCATCACGTGTATGCAAACTAAGCATCGTCCGCACTGATATTGACACTTATTTAGACTAAAACCTCCTTTCAGTGAGAGCAGGCAGTATATAAGACCCACAAATAAAATAAAATATATGCAAACAGGTTTCCTGAAACCTACACAACCTCCATCAACTTTCATCATCCACCTTATAAAGCTCATCTTCAGCGCCTGATACCCGCTGTCGGCCACATAACTAGTAATAGAAGGCCTTCCTGTCCCCACTCATTCTCCAACTCTCCGTCTATTTAGCTTTCTTACTTCCCCTTTTTAATCTTTCTGCCAATCAAGAGTTCAAATGGTGACTTGTCCTACACTACATCCCACCAAACCTCATGGTGAGAGGAATAATGTTTAACCTAAAGATATGGAAAAATATCTCTCTGAGCGAGATAATATTTATTCTGTAACTCTCCAAAGGTGATAACGCCTGTTCAAAGACTTGCCCAATACAACAGAATCCTGACCCTTCCCACCTTTGAAATAACTTCTTATCCAACCCCAGGTTGAATCCACTATGGAATCCAGTAGGGGTGTAATATAAATATTTTTGTTCATCAACAATTGTTTTCTCATAGCAATGAAAATACTCACAGTTAAGGTTGTATATGGGTTAACCATTGTTTTCACCATTCCCCTTCATAATGCTAACAACAGTAGATGATGTAATGGGATACCAAATTCACTTTCATTTTCTAAGGCCATCCACTGTTTATCCTCACTCTTTGCTAGTCCAACACTGCTCTAAGTTGAGCAGTATAATAATATTTTTGTAGATTACGCACTGCTAACCCGCCTTCCCCTTTTGAGAAGAATATTCCCCTTTGAGACTCTCGGGGGTTTTCAATTCCATATAAAACTAAGGATATTTCTATGCAAAAACTAAGGACATTTCTATGTAAAACAAAAAATTCTTCTCCCCAACCTCTATTGGAAGTATTTCGAAGAGATACAGAAACCTTGGGAGGACCATAATTTTCACTGTCTCAATCCACCCCACCCATGACATCGTCTACTCAGTTATGAGAGAATCCTATATTCAGAGGCAAATAATTTAAAGCAAACAATTTACTCTGATCCGCTGACAATTGTATGCCCAAATACCTAATAGAAGAGGATGCCCACTTAAAAGGCAAAAGCCTGCACAATTGCATAGCCCTATCTCCAGACAGGTTAATATTAAATATCTCCAATTTAGAAATTGACTCTAAATCCAGACACTTCTCCAAAGTCAAACAATTATTGCATTAATAAGGCTAAAGATGTCTGTGGATCAGCGGGGCCGGCCCTAGGCATGTTCGGGCCCTGCACCACACCAACTGCACTAAAACCCCTCCAGATTGCAAACACCGCTACTGCTACATGATCGATCAATCGATTCAGCAGCAGTGTTGTTGCAGTCAGGGCAGCTTCAACCCCTTATGGGGCCCGGAGTGAGCTTTTCCAGCTGGGCCCTCCCTTCGTCCACATGCCCCTCTTATCTGCCCCTCTCCGGGACGTGCAGCGTTGGATAACTGAGAAAAAAGGCACCGCGGCAGCAGAAAATAAGGTAACACCGGCGCCACGTGCCTTTTTCCTGTGTTGCCCAGTGCTGCACGTGACAGAGAGGGGTGGCAGGAGCAGGGTCCGGGCTGCTGTTATCCATGGGCAGTGGGGTAGCTGGGGCTCCCATTGTGCAGAGGCCCGGGGCAGCTGCCCCTTTTGCCAATAGGGAAAAGCAGCCCTGGTGGATGTGGGGCCTCCAAAGCAGTAGTTCGCTACTGGGGCAAAGGAAGCTGTGGTGATGGAGCGAGAGGGGCAGCACTCTTGTGGTTAGCATCCCCGGGAGAGGGGGGAGGAGCTGACCGCCAAGGTAGAGAGAAGCCCACGCTACAGCCTTCAGTGGCAGCTGAGTCCCAGCAGGATATCTGCCCGGCCGCACACATTAACAAATTTAAAATACTGCCGACCTGAAGAGATGGACTAGGGACTATCTAAGACGGTGGAAGGAAGTGCTGAATGGAAGCGGGAGATGGGTTACAGCGGATGCAATGCATAGGACATACGGCAGAAGGGATAGAGGGAACTGGGAAAGAGAGGAGATATTGGTCACAGGGATAGGAAGAGAGGGAGGGGGTTGCTTGACACAGTGGAAGGTGTGATAGGGAGATGGGGGGGTTATAAGCAGATGGACATGAGAGAGAATTTGGGAGATGGAGAAAAGAATGATGTTGGACACACGGAGAAGGAGAGGAGATGCTTGACATTGGGAGACTCAAGAGAGAGGGAATATTTTAGTTAACAAGTTTTCTATACTGGATGTTCGACACTGCATAGCAGGATGAAGTGGAGGTGCTAGACACAGGGAAGGAGGCAAAGACCTACAGAGGAAAACTGGACTTGACAAGAAATAACGGAGATGGAGTACAGATGCTAGACATGGGACAAAGTAGGAAGGACAGGAATGCTGGATACAGAGACAGAAGAGAGATGTGGTGGGGGAGATGTGAGAGGTGGAAATGCTGGACAGGGAGAGAGAGTGAGAGACAGATACTGGATGGGGCAATCTGGATAGTGGGGAAAGAGGGAGGGGGAATGCTGGACACAGCAGGGAAGACAGAAAGGAGAGAATTAGTGATAGCCTAGGGCAGAGATTCCCAACTCCAGTCCTGGAGGGCCAAACACCATTCAGGTTTTCAGGCTGTCCCTAATGAATATGCATGATATACATTTGAATACAATGGGGACAGTGGAAACACATCTCATGCATATTTATTAGGGACAGCCTGAAAACCTGAATGGTGTTTGGCCCTCCAGGACTGGAGTTGGGAACCTCTGGCCTAGGGAATAAGAGGCTGGGGAAAGAGAAATTGGGAATGGAGGTTTGGGGTTAAGGATTAAAAGTTGTAGACCGAAGACGAGGAGGAGAGAAATTTGAGTCCATAGAGAGATTAAAAAACAATACATGAAGAAAGCTGAAAGTAAAAGATGGATGTAAAGGAGAGAAGTAGCAGATGGACTCTAGACCATGGAAAGAATTAAGAGAAGATGCAGAAAAACAGAAACTAGATGACGAAGGTAGAAAAAAGTACTTTATTTTCAGTTTAATGATTGGAATATATTGGGGGAGGGGGGGGGCTACTCAAAGGCATTTGCATGGTTAGTGCCGCTGGATATCTGTGAGTACTGCCGCTACATGCCTGGATACTAGGTGGTAAGTATCGAGATATGTTGTGATAGCATGCGCAGATATCCAGCACACTAACCATGTCCCGCAGCAGAGCGCAGGCGGCACCCATTGCTAACTGGGCAGTGGGGATACTGATTGACTGCCTGGTTAGCTTTCAGTGCTCTGCAGTGACCCAGGTATTCAATGCTAGTGGCCAGATATTGCCCCAATATTGAAACTCTGTGTTAGAATTCAGCAGTAAAGGCTGCACTTTAAGTGTTAGCCATTGCGGCTGAACATCCTCCCATTGTTTTTTGTCATTTATGGGAGGAGTGGCCTAGTGGTTGGGGCAAGGTACTTCAGGCCGGAAGGTCGGGGGTTCAAATCCCACTAGAGGACAGCAACCTTGGGCCGGAAGGACTGGGGTTTCTAGTCCCACAGGTGCTCCTTGTGGTCTTGGGCAAGCCAATTAACCCTCCATTGCCCATGTTCCCTGTAAAATAGTTATCTCCAAGTTATAATGCCCTGTTCAATGTCATTTCAGTTTGTTCAATGTAAACCACTTTGATATCATGAAAGGCAGTATATAAGAAACGTTAATTGTCTTTCTATTGATGATGCGCTATGTGCAGTTTGTGGCTCTTGGGATTTCTGTTTAATTTTTGTCAACATATTTCTATTTTTAGTTTGTGGTCCCTTATTTTGTACGTGATGAGGGTTTATCTATGTTCTAAGTGTGTAACTGAAGCCAGGTATTCTGTTAGTAGGGAGTTTCTATGTAGGAATATGTTCAGTTTTCTCTGTAAGTGTGGGGATGTTTTTAGGTTCCACTTCAATATTTATGGTGCTGTCCTTTTCTGGGTATGCTTCTTTGAGTTTTGGAAGTTAGTGCTGTTATGGAATGGTAGATTTGTTCTATGGGTCCTGTTCTTGGTGTATAGGCAACTGTGGGGTAAGGGTGTTGGTGGATAGTAGTGCAATCAGAAATTTAAAATGTATTCAGATTCAAGGAAATCTCAGATTCTAAGGGAAGATGTCAATTTAATTTTGCTTAGTAGCCTGATAGCTTCACTGCTGCTGATTTCTGGGCATTTCCACTAATAACAGTCTAATCTAGTCTGGGCACTATGATCTTGAATTCCTGGTTACCAAAAATAGTTTTTCTTATTTTATCTTTTCTCCTCGCCAATAAGCTGGTCATAGCACTGGCCAAATAAATATGGTATGCAGATATTTATAATGGTCTGTTTTTTTATGGAAGTGATTTTAAGCTAATTTTGATTCATGATTATTATTATGTTTTATTGTAATGTCTGTTTTAATATATTGTATATGTATGTTTGGAAGCCATCTAGGTGGCATATACATTTTAAAATAGATTATATTTATGCAAAAAGGCCCAATGGATATGTAAATGTGTATGCAAATGAGGCCTCACAATATCCTTGGGCTGCCCTTGTGGATCAGTAGTAGTAAAAAGCACGTCATCTGCAATAATAATGATATTTTGTGCTCCACTAAGCTGATTTTTATAATTCTGTTTGGCTTTTCTTCTGTCTTCTGCTGGCTGTTCCTTGCTCCTTTTCTACTTTCTATAGAGTGGAGGTGTAGCCTAGTGGTTAAGAACACTGGCTTGGGAGCCCAGAGACCAGGGTTCAATTCCCACTAGCACTCCTTGTGGCCTTGGGCAAGTCACTTAACCCTCCTTTGCCTCAGAAAAATCCAAGTTATCAATGTCCCTGTTTAATGTACATTATACCAAGTTTAAGTTTCAATGTAAACCTCTTTGATTGAAATGATAAAGCAGTATATAAAACCTGCTAAATAAATACATTTCTGAGAGAGTCTGTTGGATGACAGAGGGATAAAATGGGCACTAAGAGAGGACAAGTCCATAGCGGAGACTGAATGAATTCTTTACTTCAGTCTTTACTGAGAAAAATGTAGGGATGTTACCCATGACTGAAATGGTATTTAAAGGTGATGCCGCAGAAGAATTGAAAGAAATATCGATAAACCGGGAAGATGTATTACAACTATTTGATAAACTGAAGAGTAGTAAATCACCTGGACTAGATGGTATACAGCCAAAGGTTTTGAAAGAACTGAAATATGAGATAGCAGACCTACTAATAGTAATCTGTGAACTATCGTTAAAATCATCTGTAATGCCTGAAGATTGGAGGATGGCCAATGTAACGCCAATTTTTAAAAAGGGTTCCAGGGGTGATCCGGGAAACTACAGACTAGTGAGCCTGATGTCAGTACTGGGAAAAATGGTAGAAACCATAACAAAGAACAAAATTACTGAACATGTTGATAGTCATGGCTTAATGGGAGACAGCCAACATGACTTTAGCCAAGGAAGGTCTTGTCTTACCAATTTGTTATGTTTTTTTGAAGGTGTGAATAAACAGGTAGATGAAGGTGAGTCAGTTGATATAGTATATATGGATTTTAAGAAAGCCTTTGAAAGATTCCTCATGAGAGACTCTTGGCAAAATTAAAAAGTCATGGGATAGGAGGCAGTGTACTATTGTGGATCAGGAACTGGTTAAAAGATAGGAAGCAGAGGGTAGGGCTAAATGACCAATTTTCCTAATGGAGAAAGGTGAATAGTGGAGTACCCCAGGGATTTGTGCTGGGGCCGCTGCTTTTTAACATATTCATAAATGACCTGGACATGGGAATAACAAGCGAGGTAATCAAATTTGAAGATGACACAAAATTATTCAAAGTTGTTAAAACCTAAGAGGATTGTGAAAAATTGCAAGAGGACTTTGATAAATTGGAAGACTGGACATTCAAATGGCAGATGAAATTTAATGAGGACAAGTGAAAAGTTATGCACCTAGGAAAGAACAATCCAAAGTATGGTTACACGATGCAAGGTTCCACATTAGGAACCACCACCCAGGAAAAAGATTTAGGCGTCTTTGTGGATAACATGTTGAATCCCTCCATCCAGTGTGCAGTGGCGGCCAAGAAAGCAAATAGAATGCTGGGAATCATAAAGAAAGGAATGGAAAATAAAACAAAATAAAACATGGTGTGATCGCACCTTGAATATTGTGTGCAATTCTGGTCGCCGTATCTTAAAAAGGATATATCAGAATTAGAAAAGGTACAGAGAAGAGCCACCAAAATGGTAATGGGGATGGAGTGATACCCCTATGAGGAGAGGCTAAAAAAGGTTAGGGCTTTTTAACCTGGAAAAGAGACGGCTGAGGGGAGATATGATAAAGGTCTATAAATTAATGAATGGAGTGGAATGGATAAATGTAGATCGATTGTTTACCCCATCAAAATATAGAAAGATTAGGGGACATGCAAAGAAGCAACATGTAACCCATTTAAGACTGATAAGAGAAAATATTTTTTCACTCAACAAGTAATCAAACTTTGGAATTTATTACCCGAGGATGTAGTAAAAGCTGTTAGTGTAGCTGGGGTTAAAAAAGGTTTGGACATATTCCTGGAGGAAAGGTCCATAAATCATTAAAGGGGATCACTGCTTGCCCCAATACAAGCATCGTGGAACCTGTATGTCTTTTGGGGAAACTGTTAGGTACTTATGACCTAGATTGGCCACTGTTGGAAACAGGATACTGGGCTTGATGGACCTTGGTCTGACCCAGTATTGCATCTCTTATGTTTTTAATATTCTCTTATGGCTGTCCTGTGCATATTACCAATATAATGCACAGTTGCACTCAAGTCCTCTGGGACTTCTCTCCTGCCTATTCATTTATCTCTTCCAACTTCTACTCCCCCTATATCTCATTCCAATGATTCCACATCACTTTTTTTTCTTATTGTTGATGCTCCCTAATCTTCTCCCCACATTCCAAGAATCTCAAGCCCCAACTTCTTATCCACCCACCCTTACCATCCTCACCGCTCCTTCCATCTTGTCTTCTACCCTGTCATGTGCTCTTCAGTTTCACCATTTTATTCTTCTCATTCAGCCATCTCCCCTCTCTCTGAAAGAACCTCACTCTCGTTACCATCGTGCTCCCTCCTCTTTCCCACGCACTCTGTCTCCTTCTCTCAACGGGGGATATTAATCCCAACCCTGGCACCCAAGACTTTTTTCATACGCCCAGGACAGATAATACAACCCCTCAAATCTTATTCCTATCCATCTCCTTTCCCCATCCTCTCTCCCTTTTTCATGCGCCTTGTGGAATGCACACTCCATCTCTAATAAACTAGTTTCCATTCACAACCTCTTTATCTCTAATACTCTGCATCTTCTTACTTTAACTGAGAACTAGCTTCTCCCTGAAGACTCTTCTTCTGCTACCGTCCTCAGTCATGAGGGATACCAATTCTCCCATATGTCTTGCTCCATTGGGCATGGCAGTGGTGTTGGGCTTGTACGCTCCAATTCCTGCCAATTTCAACTCCTCCTTCTGCTCCAGTCTCACTCCTTTCCTTCCTTTGAAGTCCCACTCCATCCGCCTCTTTACTCCACTATTTCTCTGGATTGCTCTCATTTATCAACCCCTTGATAAGTCCACCTCTACCTTTCTCACTGACATTGACTTTATGTCCCTCTTTATGGATGCATCTTTCCCCTCTCTTATCCTTGGGGATTTTAGCATTCATGTCGATAACCCCTTTAAAGCTCCTTTCCCTTACCACCTCATTCAATCTTCAGCTATGGTCTACTGCCCCTACTCACCAGCTAGGCCACTGCCTTGACCATGTCTTCTTCTCTAACTGCTTGCTCTCAAATTTCTGCACTTCAGTTTTTCCCTTATCTGATCATCACCTGCTACATTTCACTCTTCATCACCCCTACCTCACTCTTGCCCAGTCTCTTCCAACATCTTTAGGAATCTTCACGCTATCGACCCATCAGTTCTCTCCACTGCTGTCTCGCCATCTCTTTACTCCTCTATGTCATCTAAGTCCATTGATGAGGATGTATCTTCCTATAACACTGTACTTTCCTCTGTTATGGATGCTTTTGTTCCACCCACTTCACGCCCTGTGAGCTGTACTGTACCTCAGCCCTGGCTATCCTCTAAAACTTACTATCTACGTTCTTGTGTCTGCTCAGCTGAGTACCTTTGGCTTAAATCCTGCACCCTTGCAGTCTTCCTACATTTCAAATTCATGCTTACCTCCTTCCAGTCTGCCTTAGCACTTGCCAAGCCAAGTATAATGTTCATCTGACTAACTCTCTTGCCTCTGACCCTCGCTGTCTCTTTGCAACTCTCAACTCTCTCCTCAGAGGCTGATTCTGTTCCCTGCACGCCTGGCCAGTGCCCGGCTAGAACACAGACATGCCTGAGATAGATCCGATTCCACCACCATGTGGCCCAGACATACCTGCGATGGTGTAATCGGAGAGATACACATCCAGGTACTCGCCGTATGCTGAGAAGATCAACATATGGGAAGCTGCCTGTCCCTGTGCCAGAACGCTATTCCTGGGGTAAGGGAGCAGAGGTGTCCTCGCCCCATGGCAATGAGCCATCTACATGGTGGCTTGGAATGCCACACTCCACACTGGCCCTGCAGACCATGGTCCAGGCAGCACCGGAGGCCCCTATGGTCTCTGTACATTCTGGCAGCTGGCCACTCCCCTGCTCTGCCCTCACACTACCCCCTCCCACCCACATCCAACACATCCCACATGAATACTGGGAGACAGCGCAGTGGAATACACCTTGGGGGGGGGGGCTGTTCGCTGTTTGCCCGTCTGGCCTGCAAATACACAGCTGCTATTCATGGATCGGGATGCCCCCCCAAGTGCCTCCATCTCTGACCCCTCCTCCCTTTCTGCCCAGACTTTGGCTGACTACTTCCATGACAAAGTCCACAAGATTACTGTTGAGTTCCCCCCAGGATCATCTTCATCCCCCTTCCCCCTCTTCACTCCCAAATCCTTCCCTCAACCTCTGTCGCCCTCTGGTCTTTTTCTGAGATCACCAAGGAAGAAACCACACATCTTCTCTCCTCCTCTAAACTTACTACATGCTCCTCTGATCCCATTCCTACTCATCTACTAAGGTCCATCTCCTCCACTGTTGTCCCTTCCATATGTCATATCCTCAACCTATCACTTTCTACCGCAACTGTTCCTGCAGCCTTCAAGCATGCTGTGGTTAATCTCGCCTCAAGAAACCATCCCTTGATCCTACCTGTCTTTGTAATTATCATTCCATTTCTCTCCTCCCCTTTATTTCTAAACTAGTTGAATGTGCGGTTCACCACCGCTGTCTTGACTTTCTTTTTTTTTTCAGTCCCTTCTGGATCAATTGCAATCTGGCTTTCACCCGCTACATTCTACTGAGACGGCTCTTGCCAAAGTCTCCAAAGACTTGTTCCTCATCAAATCCAAGGGCTTTTACTCGATCCTCATCCTTCTTGACCTTTCTGCTGCTTTTGACACTACTGATCACCACCTTCTCCGTGATACACGGTCCTCGCTTGGATTTAGGGGTTCTGTCTTGTCACAGTTTTCTTCCTATCTCTCCCACCACACTTTTAGTGTATGATCAGGTGCATACTCCTGTACTGCTATCCTGTTTTCAGTCTGTGTATGCCAGGGCTCTATCTTTGGACGTCTCCTTTTCTCTTTCTACACTCAGTCCCTTGGTGCATTCATCTCTTCCCATGGTTTTCAGTACCATCTCAATGCTGATGACTCCCAGATCACCCTCCCTACACCTGAAATCTCTCCAGGTATCCAGGACTGGATCTCTGCCTGCTTATCTGACATTAGTGCCTGGATGTCTCGCTGCCATCTGAAATTGAACATGCCCAAATGAGCTCCATATCTTTCCTCCTAAGCCCCCTCCCCTCTTCCTCCTTTCTCTATTTCTGTGGATAACTCTCTTCTCCTCCCTATTTCCTCAGCCCACCACCTTGGGGTCATCTTTGACTCTTTCCTCTCCTTCTCCACACATATCCAACAGATAGCTAATACCTGACACTTCTTTCTATATAACATTGATAAAATTCGTCCCTTCCTTTCTGAACATACTACTAAGACCCTCATCCTTTCTCTTGTCACCTCCCATCTAGATTACTGCAACCTTCTCTTTGCTGGTCTTCCTCTGAATCATCTCTCCCCACTTCAGTCAGTTCAGAACTCATTTGCCCGGCTAATCTTCCGCCCTTGTCGCTATGCTCATGTCACCCCTCTTCTCAAGTCACTTCACTGGCTCCTTCTCAGTTTCCACATTCAGTTCAAACTTCTACGACTGACCTATAAGTGCCTTCATTCAGCTGTTCCTCACTATCTTTCTTCTTATCTCTCCTACACACAAACCCCCCCTCGGGAACTCCGCTCTTCTGGCAGATCCCTTCTATCTGTGCCCTTCTCTTCCTCTGCCAAATCCAGACTTCAATCTTTCTACCTCACTGCTCCTTATGCCTGGAACAAACTACCTGAGTTGATACATCAGGCTCCATCTGTGGCCCTGTTCAAATCCAGGCTAAAAACTCACTTCTTTGAGACCTACTTTTGCATCCTGATTCCCCTAGTCCCCTGTTCAACTCCTACCTGTTTCCTTATCATTCCCTAGATATATGCTATTCCCGACTTGTTGTGTTGTCTCTCTTAACTAGACTGTGAGCTCTGAAGAGCAGGGACTGTCTCTTACATGTCTCTATACAGCACTGCGTAGGCCTTATAGCGCTAGACAAATGATCAGTAGTAGTATTAAACCCTTATTTCTGCTTCCTGACACTCCTTGAGGGTAGATTAGATGTTTTATTGAATATCAAGCCATCAATTCCTACCTAGACATCCTATGTAAAATCGAGCTTCACAGAATACAGAATCCCTGACTCAAAGGCACACATTGCATTGCCAGGCATGGATTGCAAATGTACTATTTAAAACTAAGAAAAAATCTGGGTATAGAAAAGTTAAAAGATGACTTTCAAGCTAGTTAAGAATGAATGAACTAGTAAAATGTATAAACTTGAGAGAAATACAACTAAGATTTCTGCATAGAAGGTACATGAAGCTGCTGCAGAGTGGAAAAGGTTGTGCCAAATGTGTGTGTGGCGCTGCAGTAGCACCGAGTCCTTTGGGAGTGAAGTAGGTGCTTTTATATTGACTTTCATGTAGGAGACGTTTAAAAATCAGTCAGCGGTAGGCGATGGATTCCTCGTGTTTCTGAGCAAGCAAACAATATTAGTGATGAAGTCCCGTGTATAACCTAGGAAAAAGATTCTTAAGATATGGGAACCTTTTTTTACTGCCTTTGTCAAGAAAATTAAGTAATGAATTGGTAAACTCAATTGAGACGTAAGTAATTTCATTGTTAAGTGATTAACCTCAGTTTGATTTGCAACAGCTAGAACTGACTTGTAATCACTTACTCTTTCTTTTCATTCTCGTTTTTATCCTGTCCTGTAATTCTAAAAAAGTTTTGAAACTGTACTATAGCGATGTAGGATAGATTGAAACAAAAAGAAATCCAAGAATGTATTGTATTTACTTAAAACGCAATATGCAATCAAGCTCTGGAATTTGCTGCTGGAAGAAGATGAGATGAGGCAATGAGCACAGGGGACATTAACATGGAAATTAGCGCAGGACCACAGTAATTGCAACCGTGCTGGCATGACAAGCTGCGTTAATTCCCATGCTAACTGCTCATTGCACGATGGGGTGTGGATTGGGCAGGTTATGAGTGAGCAGTGGGTGTGGGCTGCACATTGCACTTAACGCATGGGAATTAGTTCATCCCGATGTCTAGCACAGGACCACAGTAACTGTAACTATGCTGGCATGACAGCCTGCGCTAATTTCCATGCTAATACCTCATTGCACGATGGGGTGCAGATTGGGCAGGTTATGAGTGGGCAGTGGGTGTGGGCTGCACATTGTAGTTAGCACATGGGAATTAGCAAGCACTGTCACTCTTGCAGTTAGTCTGGATGTGCTAAATGTCACCTCAGGAGCTGACATTATGTGCGAGTGTGCTAATTGTGAACGAACCAAAAGTGCATTAAGGGACTTCAGTTGGGAACATGCTGGCTACATGCCTGACAGTCACTACACATCTTTTACACTTAACACGGGTTGGTTTTTACTCCTAAAGCGCAGTAAGCATAAAATGAACATACTGTTGTGTTTTTAACATCTGACCTAGCCCAGTTTGGCACATCTTAGGTTTTCATGATTCATGGTTACTTTAAAGTTATCAGAGACGTTGATTCCTAGATCTCTCTCGGGTTCGCTGCCTAGTTCTCTCTCTACATGATAATATTTGGTAAATGTGTATAACTCACCAGTTAATCAATCACACTGATCAATGTATCCACTGCATGTATTCACCCTCCCACTCTTGATTGTTTGATGTGCTAACCGCTTTGATTTAAAGATAAAGCAGTATATTAAATCCTTTTAAATAAATAAAATAAATGCATGATTCTGTATACTTAGCTGTCTTTCTTATCCCCCCCAATCAACCCCCACCAAGTGTGTCGGTTTTGTGTCCTTTTAACTTATGAATCATTCATCCAATTTTCATTTACATTTGTGCCACAGATAGTAGAAATATAGAAAACGACAGAGACCCACCTACTGTGCCCAGTTTTATTCCTGGTGCAGAGCCATATGTCAGTCAATCACTGGCTTTCCTACGCTTCTTTTCCTGTCCCAGGCTCTCGTGAACTCATTTACCATTTGACTTCACCACCTCCATTGGGAGCCCATTCCATGAACATTCTTTCATGTAAGATGCCAGTGCTGGACACTGCCTACCCTTGAAGCAGAAAATGAACCATGGTAGCCATGTCGAGTGTGGCAAGGCTGCTGGATTTAGGGAAGTATTAAGGACATTATTCTATATGTTATGGGTAGACCTTTATTAACATTTATGGTGCAGACATGGATTGATTAACATGAAGTCTAGATCACAGAGTTTGAACTGTGTTTTAAGTACATGAAAAATTGATTTAAAAATATGAGATTTGAGGCAATCTGCACATTCAGCAACCAGCACAAACCTCTCATTGCCCTGGGAGACTACAACCTTAACTCTGCACCCGCAAAAGATACCAGAGCCTTTCTTAAAGCCTTGGAAGCACTCGGCTTTATACAGAGACTGTCAATGTGCCTTCACACCATCATGGTACCACACCGGACTTTATCTTCATACCAGTACAACTAACCAAACCGAACCAATTCACGAACCCAACTTCCACGCCAGTCCACTGGTCAGACCACCATGTCCTCATATTCACCTTACACCTAAAGACCCCCACTTACTCCAATGATGGGGAAAACACAACAAGACGGTTCAAAGCCTACAAGAAAGAAGCCTTCCTGAAGGAAATAATGCCACATATTCCACAGGAATGCAACAACTTAGATGAAACAATAAATAAATGGAACCATACCATATCTAAAGCCGCATCAGCACCAAACAAGGTTAAATCACCCACACGCATGAAAACCAATGCCCCCTGGTATTCCAACTCAATCAGAGAAGCAAAGCGCTCACTAAGACGACTAGAAAGGAAATGGAGGCAACACAAGTCGCAAGACACTCTGCAACAATACAGAAGTGAACAACAAATATACAACAACCTAATCAACGAACACAAACACCACCACCATATCAACCTTATTATGAGAGCAGCAAATAAACCAAGGGAACTATTCAGCATCGTGCAAAAGCTCACTAAAGACAACTTTGAGCATGACACCCATCAACTCGATCCCCAAGAGTATGCAAACTATTTAATAAACAAGAGCACTAATCTAACACCGGCACGCCCCCCTGTGGCATGCAATCTAAATTGGATGGAAACACAACAAACCTGGGAAAACTTTGCTATGCCAACAGCGCAGCACATAGAAGACATCGTAGACACCCTAAATACAACAACATCCCCATCAGACCCATGCCCAGTGGAGTGGATCAAGGATTCCAAGGACCAGCTAAGCCAATACATTCACAAAATTGTGTAGGAATCCCTATAGCAAGGACACATGCCACAAGCACTCAAGCGAGTTATGATACGACCTGTCCTCAAGGGCACAAGGCTAACCGCCACTGACCCAAAATCATACTGCCCCATATCGAGTCTCCCATTTATATCAAAGATCATCGAAAAAGTGATACAAAGGCAACTGCAGGACCACATTGATATGAATGCCCCGTTGGACCCCCAGCAGCATGGATTCAAACCACAGCACAATGTGGAAACCCTTCTCACATCCCTTTTCGACAATCTTTTGAAGGGCCTAGACAACATAAAAAATGGATTTCTGCTAGTTTTCTTAGACATCTCTGCGGCCTTCGACACAGTCTCCCACTCTATAATCCTGAACCGCCCACAGGAGATCGGGTTGCGTAACAATACAATAAAATGGTTCACATCTTATTTAAGTAATAGAACACAGCAAGTCAAATGTGACCAAAGAAAATCAACAGAGGTCGCTATCACCCAAGGAATACCACAAAGATCAGCTCTCTTGTCCATACTATTCAACATTTACATCCAACCAATCTGTGGCATTATCAAACACCATATGTTGCATTATCACCTATATGCTGATGACATCATGGTATATGCCCCAATAGATGCTCTCGCTCCGGATATAGCCCCTATGACCCGGTGCCTTGAAGACATGAACAACTGGCTTGCAGATAATAACCTGAACGTCAACTTTGACAAAATGGAAGCAATGATCATATCCAGGAATAATAATTGCAAACCACCTCCAGCCATCAGCATCCTAAACCTAACAAAACCAATAAAGGATGAGGTGAAATACTTAGGGATCACACTGGACAAGATCCTAAACTTACAATCTCATATAAACAAAACTGCTGCAAAGGCATACCAACGATTAAAGCTCATCAGCAGACTCCAACCGATCCTCAGCCAAGACCATTTCCACACCGTATGCCAGGCAGTCATCACCCCAATACTGGACTATGGAAACTCTCTATACCAAGGTCTACCCAAGCAATCTATCCATCCACTCCAACTGGTGCAGAACACTGCAGCTTGCATCATTACTGGCACAGCCAAGCACGAACACATCACACCTATACTTCGGCAACTGCACTGACTACTGATCTCTGCATGGGCAAGATTCAAAACAACCATAAACATATTCAAGATCATGCACCTGTGCACAACAGATGTCCTCCACAGTTTACTAACCAGGGACACAACCAACCGGCCCAGATGAGCAAATGGCAGCAATAGACACCACACACCCACAGGATTCCATAAGACAAAACAAGTAACCTCCAGTAGAGCTATATCACTCTTAGCAGCGGCCCTCTGGAATTCCCTCCCGGATAAACTACAAGCGCTAAATGACCTCAAAGATTTCTGCAAATCTCTCAAAACCCTCTTATTCATGGAATCCTATGATCAAGCAAAGTAAAGACCCTACTAATACGTTTAAATGCGAAGATAAGAGCCGAGCATCTAAAGTCTCTATGTACGTCTTGTCACCCCCCCCCCTTTTGTTCAATGTAGACCCATTTTGTGATGTCAACCACTTTAATTAAAGGAAAAAGTGGTATACAAATCTGGCTAAATAAATAAATAAATAAAATATACAGATGATGTGAAAAGTAGTTAGAGACAGTTTAACAAGCCATCAGTTAAATTATTGAAATGAATGCAGGAAGGAGTTGGCAGCGTTGGGTTGTGCCAGTTTTCTGAGGCTTTTTCACAACATTGTTAATTTTCTGAACAAGTGGTCAGTCCATAAAAATAAGCAATTGGGACTTTATTGTGTAAGAAAACTGATTTTCAAAGTGGTCAGTTGTTTATATGTGTTTGAAAACAGTGCCATACCTAGGCCTGTGCCAACGGTGCAGATTCACAGGGTGTAAAATAATAGGGGCTCATTTAGGACCCATTTTCTGCTGACCACAAGCTTCAGCTCCCCCCGTGCTGCCTAGCCGGCCTGTTCTTGCCCCACTGCTGCTTGCCCTCTTCCCTTGGCGGTAACAGCAGACCTCCAATGTAAAAAAGAAAACATGGATCTTGCAAACTCCGCACTTGCATGGTTGGAGGAATTGGACTAGCATGCAAGCACAAAGTCGGAAAGACCTGCGTTTTATTAAAAATTAGAGGTCTGCTGCCACCACCAAGGAAACAGGAAAGGTAGTGATGGGGAGCAGGCAGGCCGGGCAAGCAATGCAGGGGGAGCCGGCTGGACATGAGGAGGAGGAGTAAGATGGGGAGATGCTGGGATTGGGGGGACGGGGCGCGGGCAGGCCGGGCAAGCAGCGCAGGGGGGAGCTGGCTGGACATCAGGGGGTGGGGGTAAGAATGGCAGATGCTTGATATGGGGGGATGGGGCAAATGGCAAACGTCTGTCGGGGGGGGGGGGGGGGAAGGGGGTGCCAGGTTTGCAAGTTGCACAGGGCACAGTTATGGCTTGGTACGGCCCTGTTTGGAAATATAATGCCAGAAATTATTGTTGTCCCTAGGATGAGACATTCAACAACAAAGAGTCAGCATGTGAAGCTCCAGCGAGGGAAGATGGAAGGGGAATGTGGGAGAATGCCTCTCCTCTGACAGGCGGTGGACGCCTCAAACAGGAGAAGAAGGCAAAGTGCAGTAAAATCTGTGACAGCACAGTGATGGGAGCAAAGGAGCAGCTGCTTGTTCTGTTTGAGAGCAACAGCAGTATTAAACGTGTAACCAGTTCTTCTGTCTTCTTCAGGTTTTGCCATTTTACAAGTTGGTCCCTGGCTTTCAGCGCTTAGATCTTCTGAGAATCAGGTATGGAACATTACGTACATGGTAAAACTGGGTCTCGGAGAGTTTTAGTTCACAAATTAAATATATAAGTTGTACCTTAACCTGACATGCAGTCCTCAGCACAGCAGCCCACTCTCTCAAAAGCCAAACTGCTATGCTGCCTGATGTCCCAGAAGACTTTTGCATTATTCTCACAAAGTGCACAGCTTAATTCAAAATGAGCTCACTTCGGGACTAGTACTTCCATGTTCCGGCTTGTAATGGCAGGATGCAGGAAGGCTCCAGAGCTTTCAGGCATGTTTCTCTGGCATCTATGACTAAGGTGAAAGATAAACAGGGAAAGGTTGTTTCCTTCTTCAAATAGTGCTAAGGTGAGGGGTGCTCCATGAAATGACTAGGTAGCATCGGCGCCATACCTAGCCCAGTGTGAGCAGTGCAGCTGCACAGGGTGCAAAGAAATAGGGGCGCATTTGGTACTGCCGGCCCCGGCTCCACCCCCCATGCTGCCTGCCCTTGCCCAGCTGTTGCTGCTTTTAGTGTTACCTTGGCGGCGGCAGCAGCAGCGTTATCCAATTGAAAAAAACCCACAGGTCTTTCTGACTCCGCGCTTGCGTGCAGGTCTGATCCCTCCCTCCTCTGACATATGCTTGCATCAGAGGAGGGAGGGACCAGACCAGCCATTCAAGTGTGGAGTCTCAAGGACCTGCGTTTTTTTCCAATTGGATGTCACCGCTGCCGCCACCAAGGTAACACTAAAAGCATCAACAGCTGGGCAAAGGCAGGCTGGCTGCATATGGGGGGTGGGGTGGTAAGATGGGGAGATGCATTCCTGAAAGGCGGTATATAAAACCCATTCAATAAATAGATAAAAAATAAAATAAATGACAAACCTGTGATTGGGGGGAGGGAACGCGCCAGATCTGCAAGTCACACAGGGCACATTTATGGCTCTGGGTAGTATCAGGGCTTTTTCGAGCTGTTCAGCATCTCCCCTTCCCTCCACCCCTGAGATCGGCACAGCAGACACTGCAGCTACTTTGAGCAGTGTTACTGCGCTGTCTCCAATCCTGCCTCAGTAGCAGAAGCTCACTGCTTAGGCTAAGAGCATCTCCTCTTTTCCTGCTGTTGAGGAGCTGTGAGATTTCACGTATGTTATCATGAGAAGATAGGAAACTTAGAAATCAAAAGGGAGAAGAAAGATAAATAAGGAAAATCTAGGAAAATGAAAACAGGAAAGAAAGTAAAGACAAAAATAGAAGGACAAGAACTACAAAGGGTTAAAAATATTTTATGAAGCTTTTCTGTAGCAGCTGAAGAGGTGGTAGGGTTTGTCCCCGGGAGAGAGTGAGAGTGCAGGAGAGGTGGTAGGGTTTGTCCCCAGGAGAGAGTGAGAGTGTAGGAGAGGTGGTAGGGTTTGTCCACGGGAGAGACTGAGAGTGTAGGAGAAGTGATAGGGTTTGTCCCCGGGAGAGAGTGAGTGTGTAGGAGAGGTGGTAGGGTTTGTCCCCAGGGAGAGGGAGCGTGTAGGAGAAATGGTAGAGTTTGTCCCCGGGAGAGAGTGAGAGTGTAGGAGAGGTGGTAGGGTTTGTCCCCGGGAGAGAGTGAGAGTGTAGGAGAGGTGGTAAGGGTTGTCCCCAAGAGAGAGTGAAAGTGTAGGAGAGGTTGTAGGGTTTGTCCCCAGGGAGAGTGAGAGTGTAGGAGAGGTGGTAGGGTTTGTCCACGGGAGAGAATGAGAGTGTAGGAGAGGTGATAGGGTTTGTCCCCGGTAGAGAGTGAGTGCGTAGGAGAGGTGGTAGGGTTTGTCCCCAGGGAGAGGGAGAGTGTAGGAGAGATGGTAGGGTTTGTCCCCGGGAGAGAGGGAGAGTGTAGGAGAGGTGGTAGTGTTTGTCCACGGGAGAGAGTGAGAGTGTAGGAGAGGTGATAGGGTTTGTCCCCGGGAGAGAGTGAGTGTGTAGGAGAGGTGGTAGGGTTTGTCCCAGGGAGAGTGAGAGTGTAGGAGAAATGGTAGGGTTTGTCCCCGGGAGAGAGTGAGAGTGTAGGAGAGGTGGTAGGGTTTGTCCCCGGAGAGCGTGAGAGTGTAGGAGAGGTGGTAAGGGTTGTCCCCAAGAGAGAGTGAAAGTGTAGGAGAGGTGGTAGGGTTTGTCCCCTGGGAGAGGGAGAGTGTAGGAGAGGTGGTAGGGTTTGTCCCCGGGAGACAGTGAGAGTGTAGGAGAGATGGTAGGGTTTGTCCCCAGGAGAGAGTGAGAGTGTAGGAGAGGTGGTAGGGTTTGTCCACGGGAGAGAGTGAGAGTGTAGGAGAGGTGGTAGGGTTTGTCCCCAGGGAGAGGGAGAGTGTAGGAGAGGTGGTAGGGTTTGTCCACGGGAGAGAGTGAGAGTGTAGGAGAGGTGATAGGGTTTGTCCCCGGGAGAGAGTGAGTGTGTAGGAGAGGTGGTAGGGTTTGTCCCCAGGGAGAGGGAGAGTGTAGGAGAAATGGTAGGGTTTGTCCCCGGGAGAGAGTGAGAGTGTAGGAGAGGTGGTAGGGTTTGTCCCCGGGAGAGCGTGAGAGTGTAGGAGAGGTGGTAAGGGTTGTCCCCAAGAGAGAGTGAAAGTGTAGGAGAGGTGGTAGGGTTTGTCCCCAGGGAGAGGGAGAGTGTAGGAGAGGTGGTAGGGTTTGTCCCCAGGAGAGAGTGAGAGTGTAGGAGAGGTGGTAGGGTTTTTCCACGGGAGAGAGTGAGAGTGTAGGAGAAGTGATAGGGTTTGGCCCCGGGAGAGAGTGAGTGTGTAGGAGAGGTGGTAGGGTTTGTCCCCAGGGAGAGGGAGCGTGTAGGAGAAATGGTAGAGTTTGTCCCCGGGAGAGAGTGAGAGTGTAGGAGAGGTGGTAGGGTTTGTCCCCGGGAGAGCGTGAGAGTGTAGGAGAGGTGGTAAGGGTTGTCCCCAAGAGAGAGTGAAAGTGTAGGAGAGGTGGTAGGGTTTGTCCCCAGGGAGAGGGAGAGTGTAGGAGAGGTGGTAGGGTTTGTCCCCGGGAGAGAGTGAGAGTGTAGGAGAGATGGTAGGGTTTGTCCCTGGGAGAGAGTGAGAGTGTAGGAGAGGTGGTAGGGTTTGTCCACGGGAGAGATTGAGTGTGTAGGAGGGGTGGTAGGGTTTGTACCCAGGGAGAGGGAGAGTGTAGGAGAGATGGTAGGGTTTGTCCCTGGGAGAGAGTGAGAGTGTAGGAGAGGTGGTAGGGTTTGTCCCCGGGAGAGAGTAAGTGTGTAGGAAAGGAAAACAGTTTTGTTTCTATGTCGTCAGTGTTGCACTAGAGACTCTAGACCAGGTTTCTCTCCACATTTCTATTCTGAATTCGTGTTCACTTACTTTACATTTGCTCTAAGGTTCTACCCATGCCATGTTCTGTGCGTATATGTGACTGAGATGAGTTGCTGTGCTGATTTACAGTTTGTGTATGGATTAGAGAATCCTGCTTATTCTGTTTTCCCAAAAACAGCTGCCAAGTTACTCATTTCCAGGAATGAGGTTTTAAGTCAGTCCTGGATTTCTAACAGTCTTGTTCTAATGTATTATGGGACCTGCAGCACTGAGTCCAATGGGTAAAATCAGGGACTACAAATACCAGAATGCACTGTAATGCAAAGTTAAAACCAGAACTGGCAAAAAACTCACTCATGGAACTGGGTAACTTGGCAACTCTGCAAAATAAGCAAATTAGTGTTTTAGGGACTGGTCTACCAGTTGCAGTGGTGCCATTTCATATGATGTGTGGCTGGTTGCAGGGGGTGTGACTACTGTGGGGATGGAGCCACAGTCACGCCACCTCCTAACACTGACCCTGTATGTGAGTATTGTCGCCTCTTTTCTTGGAAAACAAAGCACTGGGTGGCACGTTTAGTGAAAGTATTTCTTCATAAAACATATAATTAAGCTGTGGAATTTATTGCCAGGATATGTTGTCAAGGCAGGGAGTGATTTAGCCAAGTTGCTGGAAGAAAAGCCCATAAACCATTATTAGGTACTGCTTATCTCTGGGTGTGAGCAATAGAGGAGGAGTCTGCTCTATGGGATCCTGCTGGGTCCTTGAGCCAGAGGCAGGAAGCTGGGTTGATGAATCTTTGGTACTTCAGATGGACTCTATTTGTAGTTAGTATTAGGTTTTAGTGGTTGGAAATTTTGGTAGGATCAGTGGTTTATTGTGTTGTGTTTCTTAATTAGGGGAATTTGTTGTGGCTCCCGATGTTTTGTTTTGCTGTAGGACAGGAGCTTTTTGCAGTCTGGCAGAATAAAAATCAAGGGGCTGATATACAGCAGCGGTGGTGGTCAGAGCTTTCAAAGCTTATCTGGCATGAGGAACTGAATATCCTGTTTCGCTGAACTGAGCAATTGCTAACCAGTCCGCAGCAATACTCATCTGCTAATTGGACCCATCCTAACTTTATGCAGTTTAGCTGTCTGGTTAGCTGCTGGTTTTAAGCGGGCGTCTTTCCTGCAGCCTGTGGGGATATTCACTAGCGCTCTGCAGGAAGTGCTGCTGTGTATCCAGACTGCGTCTTTCCTGCGGCCTGCGGGGATATTCACTAGTGCTCTGCAGGAAGTGCTGCTGTGTATCCAGACTGCATCTTTCCTGCGGCTGCGGGGATATTCACTAGCGCTCTGCAGGAAGTGCTGCTGTATATCCAGACTGCGTCTTTCCTGCGGCCTGCGGGGATATTCACTAGTGCTCTGCAGGAAGTGCTGCTGTGTATCCAGACCGTCTTTCCTGCGGCCTGCGGGGATATTCACTAGCGCTCTGCAGGAAGTGCTGCTGTGTATCCAGACTGCGTCTTTCCTGCGGGGATATTCACTAGCGCTCTGCAGGAAGTGCTGCTGTGTATCCAGACTGCGTCTTTCCTGCGGCCTGCGGGGATATTCACTAGCGCTCTGCAGGAAGTGCTGCTGTGTATCCAGACTGCGTCTTTCCTGCGGCCTGTGGGGATATTCACTAGCGCTCTGCAGGAAGTGCTGCTGTGTATCCAGACTGCGTCTTTCCTGCGGGGATATTCACTAGCGCTCTGCAGGAAGTACTGCTGTGTATCCAGACTGCGTCTTTCCTGCGGCCTGCGGGGATATTCACTAGCGCTCTGCAGGAAGTGCTGCTGTGTATCCAGACTGCGTCTTTCCTGCGGCCTGTGGGGATATTCACTAGCGCTCTGCAGGAAGTGCTGCTGTGTATCCAGACTGCGTCTTTCCTGCGGCCTGCGGGGATATTCACTAGCGCTCTGCAGGAAGTGCTGCTGTGTATCCAGACTGCGTCTTTCCTGCGGCCTGCGGGGATATTCACTAGCGCTCTGCAGGAAGTGCTGCTGTGTATCCAGACTGCGTCTTTCCTGCGGCCTGCGGGGATATTCACTAGCGCTCTGCAGGAAGTGCTGCTGTGTATCCAGACTGCGTCTTTCCTGCGGCCTGTGGGGATATTCACTAGCGCTCTGCAGGAAGTGCTGCTGTGTATCCAGACTGCGTCATTCCTGCGGCCTGCGGGGATATTCACTAGCGCTCTGCAGGAAGTGCTGCTGTGTATCCAGACTGCGTCTTTCCTGCGGCCTGTGGGGATATTCACTAGCGCTCTGCAGGAAGTGCTGCTGTATATCCAGACTGCCAGATAAGCTTTAAAAGTGCCGACCACCGATGCTCAATACTGTTCTGTTCTTTTACTGTCTCTTTTTATTTTATTTTATTTTACATTTTAATTGTGAACAGCCTTGATATGCAAATTACCCATTCATATGCAAATTACCCATTCATATGCAAATTACCCATTCATGGTTATGCATATGTATATAGTTTACCCTGTTTTCCAAGTTACTTGTTCCTGTTCAATGTAATGACCTGACTTTTGTTCATTGTCGGTTACCTTTTTGTTTTATGTAAACCGCGCTGATCGCAAATAGTGCGGTATATAAGAAATGTAAATAAAATAAATAAATAAAATGTAACAAACTAAACTACGTTTCACTTCCTGCTCAGCAGATGGCAAGGTTTAAAGACAAATCATACCCAAAAATGACAATTTTGCAGTAAGGAAACTGTCACTAGTAACATGCGGGTTTAAAACTAACAGAAATGAGCAGTTGTAAATGAATAATTTGTTGGGCCTGATATTTGGTGCTGGTGGCCACCGGCAGTGAACTTAAAACCCGAATATTCAATGCTGGGCCATATCCAGGCCACCCTGACACTAACCGGGCAGTGATGATATTCCGCCGCTTTCCTGCACCTGATGTTTGGCATGTTTCACTAAGCGGGCGGCGGCTTAATATTGCCACTGCCTGGTTAGCATTGGGTAGTGCCCTGGAATGCCCCCCGCCATGCACGGACGCTAATCGGTTAGCATCGGGCCTTGTTGTGCCGGTGCCCCCTCTGAATATCCCGCAGACTGGCATTTATATAGTTAGCAGGTCTGCAAACAGTGGCAAGGCTTTTGAATATTGCCCGTTGTGTTTTCCGCTAGCCTCCATGTTTTATGGACAGCACATTTGCTGTGTTAGTAGAGAGCTGCACAGGAATTCGCAGTAAGCGGGAAGGTGCTGGACTTTCTCTGACTGCACTTTCCACTTTCTCTTTCTCTGGCAGCCAGGGCACCGTCGTCCTCGACTACAACGCCCTGTTCCGTGTGGAGTCCGACAGTGCACTGCTGAAAGACCTGCACTTTACGCTGGACATGACAGGCCTGCCCAAATCAATCAAATCTGGCTTAACAATTGCTAATTCTACAGTAATTAGCCTTTCTATATCAGGTGAGTGTGCACTTAAAACGCATCATTGTAGGCTACTGTTTACATTTTAAATTTGATTATTTCTGATACTGGATTTGAGTTGTCAGCCTCTTCCCCAGAAGAAAGTTAAATTCTTTGTGAAAGGAGAAATCTAGAATTCATGACTGTTTGCTGCTTCCTAGGGGTTTGGTAGGGCAGCTGCAAGGGCACTATGCACTCTAGACAAAGATCTAATCTTGCGCTCCAGACCTCCCCAGCTCCTTGGATCAGCCCAGCACTTCTCCTGGCTGCTTAGCCCCTTTGACTAGCAAGAGGGAGGGTGTTTAATAGCATGCCAGCTTCTTCTGCCATAGAGAACCAGCTTTGTGGTATGAGCCACAAGGTTAGGAGATCTCGCAGTTCATACTACAAGACTGACTGTGCAGAAAAGGAAACAGCATTATTAAGTATCCTCCTTCCTGCCAGCCATGGACCTGAGCCGCTGGGGTAAGCACTAGGATAGAGACTCTGGGAGAGGATTTAAATTACCTGCCTGATGCCTTTTGCTGCCACAAGAGTCTCTGTGCTCTTGGCAATGACCTAATGGAAGCACCAGTGCTGGGCAGCGCTGTTCACGGCAGTTCTCCCACATTGTCATTGTATTTCATTGGGATGGCAGAAAAAGTCCAGTCTCAGCAGTGAGGTCTAATCTGTGCAGGTGGCTTTTCCTCATCTGCACTGCTAGAATTGGAGATCATAAGCAAGGAACGAGGCCTATATCACCATCTCTAAATCAAAATGTAGTTCATTGCTTAATATCTTTCTTTCTTCAGAAAACCTCTTAGCAGGCAGGCAGCTGGACAAGCACCACAGGAGAAAGTGGGTGTCCAGCACCACCTGCATATTGACAGTGTATGAGACTTATTTTCCCCTCAGATTTTCAGACCTGAAAGAGGAAGAGATGAGTAGAGAAAGCAGTGCTTGCGAGGTGCCTGCAGTGCTCGCAAGTTGTTTGCAGTACTTATGAGTTATCTCTAGTGCTTGCAGGTTGTCTATGGTGCTTGCACAGTGTATGCAGTGCTTGAGAGTTGTCTGGAGTGCTTGCAGGTTGTCTGCAGTGCTTGCACAGTGTCTGTGGTGCTTGTGAGTTGTCGGCAGTGCTTACACAGTATCTGCAGTCCTAATGCATTGTCTTCTGTGCTTGTGCAGTGTCTGAAGTGTTTACACATTGTCTGGATTGCTTATGAGTTGTCTGCACTGCTTATGAGTTGTCTGCAGTGTTTGTGCTGTGTGTGCAGTGCTTGTGAGTTGTCTGCAGTATATATGCATTGTCTGCAGTGCTTCTGTGGTGTCTGCAGTGCTTGCGAGTTGTCTGCGATGCTTGTGCAGTCTGCAGTACTTGCAAGTTCTCTGTGGTGCTTGCATGCTGTCTGCAGTGCTTACAAGTTGTCTGCAGTGCTTGCAGGTTGTCTGCAGTGCTTGTGTGGTGTCTGCAGTACTTGCAAGTTGTCTGCAGTGTTTACAAGTTGTTCGCATCGCTTATGTGGTTTCTGCAGTGCTTGCAAGTTGTCTGTGATGGTTGTGCAGTGTCTGCAGTACTTATGAGTTGTCTGCAGTGCTTGTGCAGTGTCTGCAATGCTTGTGAGTTGTCTGCAGTGCTTGTGTGGTGTCTGCGGTGCTTGTAAGTTGTCTGCAGTGCTTGTGAGTTGTCTGCGGTGCTTGCGAGTTGTCTGCGGTGCTTGTGTGGTGTCTGCAGTGCTTGCAAGTTGTCTGCAGTTTTTACACGTCTGCGATGCTTGCAAGTTGCAGTGTTTACAAGTTGTCTGTGGTGCTTGTGCAATGTCTGCAGTACTTATGAGTTGCAGTGTTTACAAGTTGTCTGCAGGGCTTGCGGGTTCTCTGCATTGCTTGCATGCTTTCTGCAGTGCTTATGAGTTATCTGCAGTGCTTGCAGGCTGTCTGCAGTAACTTCACGGTGTCTGCAGTTCTTGCAAGTTGTCTGTGGTGCTTGCAAGTTGCTTGCAGTGCTTATGAGTTGCCTGCAGTGCTTGTATGTGTCTACAGTACTTGCAAGTTGTCTATGTTTGCAGTGTTTATGAGTTCTCTGCAGTGCTTGTGTGGTGTCTGCAGTACTTACAAGTTGTCTGCAGTGCTTGCACAGTGTCTGCGGTGCTTGTGAGTTATCTGCAGTGCTTGCATGATATATGCAGTGCTAATGCATTGTCTTCTGTGCTTGTGCAGTGTCTGCAGTGTTTAAACATTGTATGGAGTGCTTATGAGTTGTCTGCACTGTTTACGCATTGTCTTCAGTGCTTGCGCAGGGTCTGCAGTGCTTGCATGGTGTCTGCAGTGCTTATGCATTGTCTTCTGTGCTTGCGCAGTGTCTGCAGTGTTTACACATTGTCTGGAGTGCTTATGAGTTGTCTGCATGCTTGTGCAGTGTCTGCAGTGCTTGTGATTTGTCTACAGTGCCTGCGCAGTGTCTGCAGTGTTTACATATTGGAGTGCTTATGAGTTGTCTGCATGCTTATGCAGTGTCTGCAGTGCTTGTGATTTGTCTACAGTGCCTGCGCAGTGTCTGAAGTGTTTACACATTGTCTGGAGTGCTTATGAGTTGTCTGCACTGCTTACGAGTTATCTGCAGTGTTGTTCAGTGTCTGCATTGCTTGTGAGTTATATGCAGTGCTTATAGGTTGTCTGCAGTGCTTGCACAGTGTGGTGCTTGTGTGGTGTCTGCGGTGCTTGTGAGTTGTCTGCAGTGTTTACAAGTTGTCTGCAGTACTTATGAGTTGTCTGCCATATTTGCAAGTTCTCTGCGGTGCTTGCGAGTTATCTGCAGTGCTTGCACAGTGTCTGCAGTGCTTACGAGTTGTCTGCAGTGCTTACGAGTTGTCTACAGTGTTTGTGTGGTGTCTGCAGTGCATGCATGGTGTCTGTGGTGCTTGAGAGTTGTCTGCAGTGTTTGTGTGGTTCTGCAGTGAGTTGTCGGCAGTGCTTGCAAGTTGCAGTGTTTACAAGTTGTTTGTAGTGCTTCTGCGGTGTCTGCAGTACTTGTGCAGTGTCTGCAGTGCTTGCACGGTGTCTGCAGTGCTTGTGAGTTCTCTGCAGTGCTTGCAGGTTGTCTGCGGTGCCTTCATGGTGTCTGCAGTTCTTGCAAGTTGTCTGCAGTGCTTGTGTTGTATATGTGGTGCTTGCACAGTGTCTGCAGTGCTTGTGAGTTCTCTGCAGTGCTTGCAGGTTGTCTGCGGTGCCTTCATGGTGTCTGCAGTTCTTGCAAGTTGTCTGCAGTGCTTGTGTTGTGTCTGTGGTGCTTGCACAGTGTCTGCAGTGCTTGCGAGTTATCTGCATTGCTTGTATGTGTCTGAGGTGCTTGTATGTACCTGCAGTGTTTGTGCAGTGTCTGCAGTGCTTTTGTGGTGTCTGCGGTGCTTGTGAGTTGTATGCAGTGCTAATGCATTGTCTTCTGTGCTTGCGCAGTGTCTGCAGTGTTTACACATTGTCTGGAGTGCTTATGAGTTGTCTGCATTGCTTACGCATTGTCTGCAGTGCTTGTGCAGTATCTGCAGTGCTTGCACGGTGTCTGCAGTGCTTATGCATTGTCTGCAGTGCTTGCGTAGTGTCTGCAGTGTTTACATATTGTCTGGAGTGCTTATGAATTGTCTGCATTGCTTATGCATTGTCTGCAGTGCTTGCGCAGTATCTGCAGTGCTTGCACTGTGTCTGCAGTGCTTATGCATTGTCCTCTGTGCTTGCGCAGTGTCTGCAGTGTTTACACATTGTCTGGAGTGCTTATGAGTTGTCTGCACGGCTTGTGCAGTGTCTGCAGTGCTTATGCATTGTCTTCAGTGCTTGCGCAGTGTCTGCAGTGTCTACACATTGTCTGGAGTGCTTATGAGTTGTTTGCACTGCTTACGAGTTGTCTGCAGTGCTTATGAGTTGTCTGCAGTGCTTGCGAGGTATCTGCAGTGCTGACCTTTTGGCAGAATGTGCTGGGCAGTTGCTTGTGATGCTCCTGGGTGCTTTTGCATCATCTCTTGTGCTGGTCATGAGCACCAGAGACAATGAAGAGTGAGTGGGAAGACTTGAACCCCACTGACTGAAGATGAGGAGCCTTGAAGCGAAATAAAGATGTTAATGTGGATCCGCAGGCACTACTGGGGGAGACTTAGAGAAGCCACAACTTTCAGTGCTGTCCAGTAACTGCTGAAGAGAAAGAGGTCTCTTGAGTGAGGTGGAGGGAGGTTTCCTGTTATTCTTTTTGTTCTTGAGACCATTATCTTTTCATTCATGTGAATACCTGGATGTGTATAAGGCAAATACTAATAAATATAAAATTTAAAAAATAAAGGAAGATTTCCCCTCCCAAGGCACACAGTCCGACATAAGAAGAACGGTCCAAGTATGAACAAGTATCAGGAAAGTACTTGTTTTGGCCCTAAAACACCCAGAGGGTGTAGAGAAGCTGGAGAGTTAAGTGACTAGCCTAAAATCACAAGGAGCAGTGGCCACAACCCACTAGTCTAACCATTAGGCTATTAGACATCCCCATCCTGAAATACTATTCTGGAGACGTCTAGGTATATTTGTAAATAGTTACCCCTGTTATCCAAGTTATTTCTTCCTGTTCAAATGTAAACACAAAGTACCATCGGAAATGTGTAAATTCTTTGTTCAATGTAAACCGCGCTGATGCTGAATAGTGCGGTATAGAAGAGACTTTAAATAAATAAATAAATAATAGGTAGATGTCCCCATAGACATCCATATCGGGCCTGAACTTGCTGCTTTTTTTTTTTCCAAACATTCTGGCTTGGATGTTCCAGAGTGCACTTGGACGTCCTTTGTAAAATGTGCCTTAAATAGAGTGTGTGAGGAGGGGGAGAAGATGATTTTATTTATTTATTTGAGTGATTTTTATACTGCCATATTGGGTAATCATAGCAGTTTACATACAGAACAACTAAAATACATCGACCATTTTATTTATTTATTTATTTAAATTTTTTTATATACCGTCTCTATAGTTGAAGATGATTTCCATGGAACCCAACAATAACAGCATAGATACAGCTGTTTTACATAGAACAAAAACTTATGGGGGGGGAGGAAGCAAGGGGAAAGGTGGATATTGAATGTAGAGTAGGATGTTAGCTAAATCTAGGTGGCACTTGGTTGGATAGAGCTTTGGGGGGTGGAGCTAAAGTATTCTTGGAAAAGGAGTGTTTTAAGCTTTTTGTGGAACTCTGCATAATCAGGGCAACTTCAAAGGTCAGGTAAGAGGGTGTATAATCGGTGTGTGAGTACAAACAATCAAGTATATTTTACATGATTAATACAAATTTAACTTATTTACAATTGAGGTTGAATGAAGAAGTTTTCAGAATCGTTTTGGGAAGATCCTAGGAAGTTATCAGAAGTGTAATGTAAGGAGTGTGGTGAGGGTGATTTGTCCAGAAAGGCTGGGGTGGTTGAGGGTGTGAGTAGTTCAGGTAAGATATGTTGTGTCACCATTTGGAGTTGGTTCATTTTCTCTGAAGTCAGTCATGTGCGGACAGTGCATAGGTCTGTAATGCTTCTGAATCTTTCAGAGATAAGTACTCAAATGCTCTGTTGCTAGTGTATTGCTTTGTTTTTCGGTGGTCCAATGGTGTCACAAGGGTATTATTCATTAGTTCTCTTCGTTGCCAGTCATTTGGAGTGATCTTAATTAGGTGAGATAGGATTGTGGGTGCAATGTTTCTGATGATTTTTAACAAAATCAACATTAACTTATATTTTATTCTGCTCTGAACTGGTAACCAGTGCAAAGCTTTAGGTGTTGGTGTTATATGATCAGAGCGGCGTGCGGTATTAATGATGCGTGCCGCCATATGCTGCGCCATTAGGAGGGGATGAAGAGTTTATTTTGGCAGTCTGTGTAGACTATTACAATAGTCGATATGAGGGATTATCATGGCTTGCGTAACAGTTCTGAAATTGTTGGTGTGTAGTAGGGGCTTCATATGTTGTAGTAATCTGATTTTTTATTATAGATTGCCTTTGTTGTGTTTTTAATGAGTTTTGAAAGATAGATGTTTGTCAAGTGTGATGCTGAGGTATTTTACCTCTTCTTTAACCTCAAGCTTCAAATCATTTATAACTACAATATTGCAAGGTGGTTGTAGTTTTGGTTTCTAGTAATTATTAGTACCTCAGTATTTTTATAGTTGATGTTTAGACCATAGCTTTTGAGTCAAGTAACTAATTCCTTAAAACATGAGATGATGGGTTCAAAATTGGGTACATTTACCTTGAAGGGCATACAAAACATTATGTCATCTGCATAGATGGTGTAGTCAATATTGAATTTATTTATTAGATGACAAGTTGGCTGTATATATATATATATATTGAAAAGGAGGGCGGATAGTACAGAGCACTGGGGAAGTCCTACTGTTTGGTGATATGTGCTCGAGGAGTTTTGATCTATGCTGATCTGTTGGGTTCTGTCAGTCAGATATGAGGTAAACCATTGCAATGTGGTTCCACTTAGACCAATTTGTTGTAGCCTTTGTAATAGTAAGGCATGGATGACAGAATCAAAGGCTGCGGCTATATCGAGGAAAATTAAGATGAAGGCTTGGTAAGTGTTGTCAATTCATTTTACAATTTTGTTGTAGAGTGGTAACATTAATGTTTCAACTCTATGGAATGGTCTAAATCCAAATTGATTATCATCTAGTGGGGCATGACGATCAATATGGTCTTGGAATTCTATGTGGAAATTGTTTTCTATTATTTTGGCTAAAAATGGCAAACTAGAAATTTATTTATTTATTTATTTATTTAATTGGATTTCTATACCGCCTTATCATACAATCAAAGCGGTCTTACAAACAAAGATATTAAGAGTATTAGTGAGAAAATGTAAAGAAATAAAAGTTAAAGTTATGGTATAATGTGTTAGAGTGAGTTGCATTATCTACATAGTGAGCTATACTATAATGTGAGCTATTATACAATATGTATATGATTTACATTCCAGACAAATTAAGTTAGTTAATTGCATGACCGTAGTGTTCTATAAACAAAGATGGGTCTGTAAGAGGCTGGACACATTTTGTCAAGCATTTTGTTTTTTGAGAATGGGACATATAATTATATTTTTAAGTTCTTTAGGCACATGTCTTTGTGATAAGAGACAAGTTGACTATGAAAAGTATACTAGGCGGTAGTTCATCGCATGCCATTTTAATCCAGTTTATTGGCATGGGTCAGCTTTAGATGTAGTTGTATTCATATTTGCAATGCTCCTTTTGAGGGGCTCTAAGTAGATATGATTAAATTCCTTCCAATTTTCTGCTTGTGGAGTGGTATCATTTATGCACATGGGGGATATTTGTTGCCACATTGATTTTAGACTTACAGTGTTTGAGGGGAGATAGGAGATTCATTGTGCTTTCTTGGATGGGATCTGAGAGATTTTACAATGGAAAACAGATATTTTGGTTTATTTATTGATTTTATGAAGAGGTTCAAGTGATAATCTTTTTTAATTTGGTTAATGTGTTGGTAGTATTTTGTTAACAGGTATTTTTCTGTTTTCTTTGACCTCCAGGTACGTTCCAGTTTTCTCAGTTCCCTTTTTAGTGATCTTGTGGTATTATTATACCATTGTTTTGATGGTTTCTTTGAGACTTGGTTGATAGTATTTGGTCTTTTTGCTAGTCTAGTAATAATGGTATTCCAGTTGTATGTGATCTCAACAAGATCATTTATACTTGTGTCAAAAAACTCTAGTAGTTCTCTAGTAAAGGTATCTTTTTCAAATTGTTTAAATTTTGAGTATTTTTTTGTAGTTTGGTTTAAGTGTATTTCTCTGACTGTTCAATCTCAAGGGAGAATTCGATGAGATGGTGGTCTGACCATGGGACTGGTATAAGCTGGGGAGGTTTGCTATGTTGTAACTGGATCTCTTGAGGGATGAATATCAGATCTAGGATATTCCCTTTTTTGTGGATGGGGTTTTTTATTATTTGTTTGTATTGTAGGTCCTCCATGGCACTAATGAAAGAAGCTGCACAAGAGTTTTGTAGGGATGGAAGATTGAAATCTCCTAGGAGGATAACCTTTTTCTTCACTGCTATGTTACAGACTTCTTCAAGGATGTTTGTTAGGCCATCTGGGTCTGAGGTTGGTGGCCTATAGATTTGGTTCGAGTGACCACCGGATTTTCTGTGCAGCAGGGGCCAGAGGGCATGAGAGGTCATTGGGCTTGTCATCATTGTAAATATTGTTCCAATACCATGGAGGGCATACAGTGGTGTCATTTGACATCGGGGCGATCTTATTCCTATTTTGGATTTTCTACGTGCCAGATGAGTTTTGTTGTCTACATTATAGTCTGCCCCTGTGATCTATTTTATGTGGGGCGCACTATACGCCCAGTTAAAATCAGGATGGGGGAGCATGCGAGTCGTATTCGAACGAGGAATTTATCAGCCCCCATAGTTGAACACTGTGTGGTTTTGAATCACAGTTTTGCGGACTTATGGTGGAGGGTCATTGATGATGTCCCGGCGACCCCTCGGGGTGGGGACAGGGAACAGTGCCTTCAGTGGAAGGAACAGCAGTGGATATATAAGTTGCAGTGATCCCCTCCGGTTTGAACTTGGAACAAGATTGGTGGAGCCTTCTCTGATTGGTGGATGGCTTCACTGAGATGTTTCAGGGGGGCGGAGCAAATAGTGTGAAAGAAGAGACTTTCGTATGACTCCACCTCTGATCGTGACATGTGGTTGACAGCCAATTAGATAACGTTTTTTAGCTACAAAAAGATCAATTGGCTCACGGCGTTTTTTGTGGGCGATTATTTGGGCGAGATACCACTTGAGACAGGACCCGGTGGGGCCCGAAACATGCATGTCATGTCATGTCGTGGCAAGCTGTGGATGACAATATTCGCCTAAAAAAGACATTGGTTTTGTCTGCTTAAGATAAGTACTGTTTTTTGTTTGCAATGAAAATATATAAGGTGATTGGGCACGCTGTGGCCTTTTTGATTAAAAGGGTTCTTTCGGTAATGAGGGGAATGGTGCAGTCCTTCCTCTCCAACCGATCGCCCCCGACAAAAACAGAGGTTGTGGGATTTATTAATTTCCAGTGGTAGCTACTGGTGGGGATGTTCAATGACTTTCTTTTTTGAGTGCAACTTATTTGTCATTGAACTTGGGGGGGGGGGGGTTTCTTTGTAGTGGCCTATAGATTAGGCAGAATGTTATAGTTCTGATTTCTATTAGTAGAAAATCAATATTGGATATTGTACTAGTACTATGTAGTGTGGCTTTAATGATTCTTTTATGATAATCAGTACACCTCCTCCATGTTTGTTTGTTTCAGGAGTATGGAATATTGTCTAATTAGGTAATATTAGTTGGTTGAGTAGTACATTGTCAAATTCACTGAGCCAAGTCTCGGTTATGCATATTATGTTGGGGTTAGATTCATTAGCATAATCAATTATTACTGGAATTTTCTTTTTTATCAAAAGGGAGGAGTGGTCTAGTGGTTAGGACAAGGTACTTCAGGCCGGGGGTTCAAGTCCCACCTGGGAACAGCAATCTCAGGCCGGAGGGACTGGGATTTCTAGTCCTATAGGCACTCCTTGTGGTCTTGGGCAAGCCACTTAACCCTCCACTGCCCATGTTCCCTGTAAGTATTAGTGTATGTGTCTCATATCCCCTCATGTTAAATGTATTCCCCCAATTGACCGCTTTGACCCGGTGAAAAGTGGGATATAAATACAGCTAAATAAATAAATAAAAAATAAATCTTGAGTTTATGTAAGCACAGTTCAGTGTTGTGGTTTTATTGGTGTCTTTCGGAGTGTTTTGAGCTGAGATATCAGTGGTGTTTATGTGAATTAATCTTTGGGTGTTGAAGTGATTTTGAGCCTTGTAGTGTGTTTTGAATGTTGAATGAACTGTTCCTCATGAAAGATGCATATTTTCAGGATAGGTTCAGTGTGATGATGGGTTGATAATTGTGCATTTATTTTTAGTGTTAGGCAGGAGAGAATGATTATTCCCAATATAATGGATATGATTAGATGAGAATGCATCTTTAATTTATGGTGTAAGGTAACAACAGCTTGTAGGAAGTAGCTTAAATATTTTAGAAACTTTTCTATCTTTATGTTTCTGGTATGAGGAAAGTACAATCTGGAATAATTTGATGAATCCAAGGCAAAGTGTTTCCCTATGAACTTATCTGCACAGGATAGTTGAAACTATTACTAGGATTTTTTTGTTTGAGAAGTTGAATGGATGTGTTTGGGTTAAAATTCAGCCTTAGGTGAAATGCACAAAACGTACAGGGTGGAGGTGGGGAGCGTAGGTGAGAGTGTTTTAGAACTTAGGAGAGAGGGACAGATCAAATTTTATGCTACAAAAAGGGTGACTAGTGTGTTGTTACAAAGCTGCTGACAGTTCAAGAGGTTTTGCTCTCGACTAAACCGTTCTATGTACAAAGTTCTAAACCTGTTATATGTAACTGTTACAATTAAAGTTTATTGTTATGGTGTAAACCACTCCTGATCACTGGAAGGAGCGGTATAAAAATGTAACCAAATAAGATAAATATATTAAACAGAGTTACATGATAACAGTTTCATCTTGACCTAGCTTGTACTTTAATAGCTATAAGCAAAGTTGTAATTGCAAATTACATTTATCTAAGTTAAATAGCAACTAGAAGAAACATACCTTTTTTTTTAGGTGATACTTTCTTTTTGCGCCTAATTTCCATGCCTAAGGGCCCACCAGAGGATCACATGGTCTGCGGTTGGGAGGGGGTGGTGTGACAGTGACAAGATGGTGAGCAATGCCCTTAGGCACCTTGTTAATCTGGCTCAGGGTGTTGCATATCATTTGCAGCTGCTGCGCCATCCCCCTGATCTCCCCCAGCAATAGACCGAGATGAGAAAAATGCAATCGATGCTCGCGGTTCCTCCCTCCTTTAGATCAAGCAATCAGACAGCTTCAAGGGGGTGAGTGAAGTGGAGAAGTGTTCATGGGAAGTGGGAGAAACCGTGGGGGAGGCCATGTCTCTTCCACCCCCCTCCCGTGCTGTCTCTTCTGCCCTCGCATCCTTTACCTTTCCCGCCATGGATCTGGACTGCATCTTCAGGTAGCGGATGCATTGGATGAGAGGAATTGAAGAAACTATTGCAGCCCTTAACACTAGTACTGCTCAGACCGATCCATGCCCAGCCTTCTGGATCAAGGAGCTTCACAGTCACTTCAGCTCAGTACTGGCCAAAATAACGAATCTCTCCTTCTCAACTGGCTCCTTCCCTTCAGCCCTTAAGCACACCTCTATCAGACCTCTGCTAAAAAACTGCAAGCTTGACCCCCAACAGGTGGAATCCTACAGACCCATATCTAGTATTCCACTACTCGCGAAAATCATCGAAAAGGAGGCCCAAAAGCAACTGCAGGACCACATTGACTCCGCTGCACCATTAGACCCCTGCCAACATGGTTTTAGGGAATTCCATGGAGTGGAAACCCTCCTTACCACCCTCTTCTGCAAAATAATCACTGGCATCGACGACATCCGTCAAGGATTTGCACTCATCTTTCTGGACATTGCTGCAGCTTTTGACTCAGTAAATCATGAGCTTCTACTAGGACGTCTGACTGACAAAGGCATTAATGGAAAAGCGCTTGAATGGTGCAGATCCTACCTGTCCGAAAGATGGCAGCATGTTCGTTCTGGAGGGATAAAGTCTGAACCTTTCCACCAAAGCCAAGGAGTTCCTCAAGGATCCTCCCTTTCTGCGCTCCTTTTCAATATTTACATGCAGCCAATTTGTAATATCATCCGGTCTTTCAAGGTTGACTGCATGTTATATGCAGACGATGTCCTGCTTTACATCCCCTTCTCTACCGAGCATCTGGACCTCTCCCCACTGACGAGTTGCTTCAATGCAATATCTGACTGGCTCCTGTCTCAAAACCTCAGAATACAACATAAGAAAACTGAAGTACTCTTCATAACAAGGAATCCCAATTTTACCCCCCCAAAATATCTTAAAGTAAAAGAAGCGGAGTTGCAATCTAAATCCTCAATACGATATTTGGGAGTCACACTAGATCAACGCCTAGACATGAAAGCCCACATAGGTAACATAGTCAGATCAGTTTACTACAAGATCCGCTCACTTAGACACCTACGTTCCATGCTTGATCCAACCGATTTCCGGACAATCTTCCAGGCGTTGGTTATACCCCATTTCGACTATGCCAACGTCATATTACAAGGTCTTCCCCAATCTACATTAAACCCGCTTCAGCTAGCCATGAACGCGGCTGCAAGAGTCATCCATGGAGCCTCCAGGTACGACCACGTTACGCCCCTGCTGATACAGTTGCATTGGCTCCCTATTCAAGCTAGAATAGTTTTCAAGACCTTGATAATTACTTTTAAAGCTGTCAATAATCTCACATCGGCATCCTTATCCTCACTCATCCATAGCACATCTCCTAATAGAACAAGGAGATCCATGGCTATAAACTCCCTCAAAATCCCGAAGGAACTTACCACTTGCACTAAATCGACAGCCAACAGAGCCTTCAGTCTCAGTGCCCCAATATGCTGGAACGCACTACCCCCTGATATCCGGGCTATTAGGAGCCTGACACAGTTTAGGAAAGCCCTCAAATGCCACCTCTTCAACAAATATCTTATAGAACCCAATGGCGTCACCTAGAGCCCAATAACACCCACTGATACCAGTCCCAGATAAATCTAGGGTATATCAACAACTCACGAAGTGTGATATTCATTCCTACAGTGGGCTGGTTTTTCTATGTATCTTCTGTGTATATGATTCCATGTAGTATGTTTTGTAAATAGTTACCCCGGTTATCCAAGTTATTTATACCCTGTTACCTGTAAACTCATACGTGTTATATGTACTGAGCATTTTGTTCCATGTGAACCGCGCTGATGATGAATAGTGCGGTATATAAGAGACTGTAAATAAATAAATAGTATTTATTTAACTTTTTTAATATCTCTCCATATCTTATAGCCAAGGCGACTTACAAGGAAAAATTAAGGGTCTTAACATTGGAACATAATGTTAAGATTTACATTGAACAATTAAAAACATATCATAATGAACTTGCTAACATAAATAAAACTATTGACTATTATGAGGTATTAACATAGGAACATGTGAGGTTAATGTTTACAGTAGAATAACATTATAGGACTTGGTCATGGGTGATGTGTCACTGAGTTGCAATTCAATTAAGGGAGCTTTGAGGGGGAGGGGGAGAGTACATATGCAGTGTTATTTCAGCTTGTGCATATAGGAATAGGTACAGACGTAATCTCTAAATAGATGAGTCTTTATCTTCTTGTGGAAGTCAGCGAGGTCCTGTGGATCACGGATGTCATGCGAGAGTGCATTCCATATCTTAGGAGCATAAAGTGAGAAGGTTCTGCTTGAAGCTGTCTGATTGCTTGATCTAAAGGAGGGAGGAACCGCGAGCATCAATTGCATTTTTCTCATCTCGGTCTATTGCTGGGGATCCTGGGGGAGATCAGGGGGATGGCGCAGCAGCTGCAAATGATGGGCAACACCCTGAGCCAGATTAACAAGGTGCCTAAGGGCATTGCTCACCATCTTGTCACTGTCACACCACCCCCTCCCAACCGCAGACCATGTGATCCTCTTCTCCCCCTCCTCACACACTGTTTAAGGCCCAGTTTTACAAATGCGGACATGCCCGATATGGACATCTATGGGGACATCTACCTAGACGTCTCCAGAATAGTATTTCAGGATGGGGATGTCTAATAGCCTAATGGTTAGACTAGTGGGTTGTGGCCACTGCTCCTTGTGATTTTAGGCTAGTCACTTAACTCTCCAGCTTCTCTACACCCTCTGGATGTTTAGGGCCAAAACAAGTACTTTCCTGATACTTGCTCATACTTGGACCGTTCTTATCTTCTTATGTCGGACTGTGTGCCTTGGGAGGGGAAATCTTCCTTTTTAAAAAAAGTTCTATTTATTAGTATTTGCTTTATACACATCCAGGTATTCACATGAATGAAAAGATAATTGTATCAAGAACAAAAACAACAAGAAACAAAAAAAAATTTCAAATAAGCCCACAAATTGAGGAAAAGAAAGGAGGGTGCTAGGCATTAATATAGTAATAGCAGGACAAATAATACTGCCCTAAAACTAAAAGGAAAAAGAAAACATCAAAGCAGATGGAGACTTAAGCATCAGCCGTATGGAGCAGTACTATGACTTCCCTTGCCTCTAAAAACTCCAAGAGTTGTTTGGGTTCAAAAATAAGTAAACTTTATCCTTATAGGAAATACAACATCGAACAGGAAATTTTTAACTGAAAGATAGCTCCCAAGGTGAGGCCCTGAAACTCCTTCCTCCTCATCTGGGAAGCTTGAAACAAATCGGGGACTGCTCCAACCTGAGAGCTCAGAAAACACTTATTGAAGTTCTTAAAGTAAGACCGAAGAATTAAAGATTTGTTTGACTCCAGGGCAAGGGTGACAAGGAGGGAGGACCTTTCTGTAATCACTTCCAAGAAGTTTTCTAGGAACCCCGTAAGGTCCCCAGCTCCTGTTGAACCAATACTAGGGGCACCACCTTGTTCACCAGTGATCAGAGAAAAATACTGTGCTTGAGTCAAGGGAGGAATATGTTCTGGAGAAATTTTTAAAATCTCTCCAAAATATCTCCTCACCATCTCTACCAGTGACAGCACTGGGGACCTAGGAAAATCTGGAAATCTAAGGTTATTTCGACGAACTTGATTTTCCAAATATTCTGTCTTCTGTGTAAGCACAATCTTACCTTTAATATGAGTAAAGAGTAGTTACTCACCTGTAACAGGTGTTCTCCAGGAGCAGCAGGAATCAGTCCTCACATATGGGTGACTCCCAAGCTCTGGGCTACCGAGGAACCCAGGCTGAACAAGAGAACTCCCTCTAGTCTCAGCAGCAAAGAAAGGCATTTCAAGGACACAACCTCCACCGGTAGCCCAACAGAGGGCAGGAGTTGCCTAAACCTCAAAGAGATTCCGAAGTACTGCTTGGCCAAAAGCACTGTCCCTACGGGACTCCCTCTCCAGGCAGTAATGGGCCGCAAAAGTCTGGCTTGAAGACCAAGTTGCAGCCCTGCAGATGTCTACCAAGGGCACAGAGCGGAGATGAGCCACTGAGGCAGCCATTGCTCTGACTTAGTGGGCCGTAACCCGACCCTGCAAAGGAAGGTCAGCCGCCTTATAAGCCCAGGTGATACAGTCAGCCACCCAGATGGACAAGGTACGCTTGGACACAGCCACCCCAACTTATTGGGGTCAAAGGAGACAAAGAGCTGAGTAGCCCTTCTATGCTCCTGCGTACGGTCAAGGTAGAAGGATAAGGCCCTCCTACAGTCCAGGGTATGCAGGACTGCTTCAGCCTGGCTTGCATGAGGCCTAGGGAAGAATGTTGGAAGAACCACCTCCTGGTTGAGGTGGAAAGAAGAGACAACCTTAGGGAGGAACTTGGGATGAGTCCTAAGGACTACCCTGTTCCTGTAAATCCTGGTGTAAGGCCTATCACAGACCAGGGCCTGAAGCTCACTCACTCGCCTAGCCGAGGTAAGGGCTATCAGGAAGAGTGTCTTCCAGGAGAGGAAGCGGAGTGGACAAGTAGCCATCGGCTCAAAAGGTGGGCGAGTCAGTTGCTGCAAGACCACATTCAGCTCCCACTCAGGGGCAGGAGGACGGATGGGAGGCTTGAGCAAAAGCAAGCCCCTAAGAAAGCGGGACACCAAGGGGTGACCAGATAGAGAATGTCCCTCCACCAAAGAGTGGTGAGCTGCTAGAGCTGAGAGGTGGACCCGAACAGAATTGGATTTAAGGCCTTGATTTGACAAGTGCAGTAAGTACTGAAGGACTAGTGGCACAGTACAGGAGAAAGGATCAACTGTACATAGCTGACACCACACTGAAAACCTTTTCCATATGAGAGCATAGGTTTTCCTAGTGGACTGTTTCCTAGAGGCTAGGACAACCTCCTCAACTTCCTGAGATAGGCCCCAGGGAGCCAAGACTACCCTTGCAGCCTCCAGGCCATCAAATTGAGAGCTTTGAGATTGGGGTGCAGAAGGGAACCCTGTTCCTGTGAGAGAAGGTCGGGTTGCAACCCCAGAGGTAGTGGAGGTTCCACCGCCAGTTGAAGCAGAAGAGGAAACCAAGGCTGTCTCGGCCACCTGGGAGCCACCAGCAGGGCCGAGGCCTTGTCCTGAAGAATCTTGAATAGAGTTTGGGCCACTAAGGGCGTGGGAGGAAACGCATACAGGAGGCCCTGAGACCAGGATATCAGAAAAGCATCCGCTGCTATCCGCAGAGGATGCGGTTGCCTGGAGCAGAACTTTGGCGGTTGCTTGTTCATGGGGCTGGCAAAGAGATCTATCAAAGGGAGACTGCATGTCAGGAAGATCTTCTGAACTACTGAAGGATGCAGCTGCCACTCGTGGGGCTGCAGTATTCTGCTTAATTTGTCTGCCAGGTAGTTGTCCTGGCCTGGAAGGTATACAGCTCTGAGGAGCATGTTGTGCTTGAGGGCAAAGGAACAAAGGTCCTGAGCCTCTCAACAAAGGATCCTGGACCCAGTTCCGCCCTGTTTGTTCACATAAAACATGGCAACTTGGTTGTCTGTCTGAATCAGGACAGACTGGTGAGCCAGGGTAGGAGTGAAAGCTTTGAGTGCTAATCGAATAGCTCTGAGTTCGAGGAGATTGATCTGCTGTGCAGCTTCCCAGGGAGACCACAGGCCCTGGGTGCACTTGCCCAGACAATGAGCCCCCCAACCAATGTTCCCTCTAATTTTCTGTAGGCTGCGTGCGCATAAAATATCAGCTGTGTGCAGCTTTTGAAGGAAGGTTAAATTTTTGTGCGCCACATAACGACACTCGGAGTTATATACTTTAAAATTTGACTACACATCAGAATACAGTATGTACACCACATTGATTTTAATCAAATTAAATGAAAATAGAAGATTACTAATTGAAGCGGGAAATTTCTAGTAATTACAATCATAATTTTTAAATTTTAAGACGTCTGTGTTGTTTTCTATCAGAATCAGAGCTGTAATTTTTGTGCGCTCTGTTGTAAAGTATGTGCGCTCGCTCGGTGAGGTGTGTGCGCGCGCGCACACGCGCACAGCTTAGAGGGAACAGTGCCCCCAACCTTGCAGGGAGGCGTCTGTGGTCACCACTACTGTGTACCCTGGAATCTGAAAAGGCACCCCCCCCTCAGAAGATTGGGTGGGTGAAGCCACCAGGAGAGGGAGTGCAGAAATGGTCTGGACACCCTTATCCTGTCTCTGAGGCTGCCTGTGGCCTGTGACCACTGAGCCCGAAGGCACCATTGTGCAGGCCTCATATGGAGCCTGGCATTGGGGGCACTGTCGAAGCCATGTGGCCTAGAAGCCTCAGGCAGAGCCTGGCGGAGACCAGGGACCTGCTGAGAAACTGATTTGCCAAGGCCATCAACCTTTGGGCCCTGTCTACTGGCAAGAAAGCCTTTGCCAGCAGAGAGTCCAGCCTTGCCCCTATGAACTCCAAGTTTTGGGAGGGGAGCAAAGTGGACTTTGTGAAGTTTATGACAAACCCCAGGCTTTGTAGAAGAGCAATAGTCCTGAGGGTGGCTTGATTGGCCTCCTGGCACGTCTGACCCCTGATGAGCCAGTCGTCTAGATAGGGGAAGACAAAGATTCCCTGATTTCTCAGGTAGGCCGCCACCACTGCTAGGCACTTTGTAAAGACTCTGGAGGCGGAGGTGAGGCCGAAAGGCAGCACTCTGTACTGATAATGGTTTCCTCCCACAATGAACCTGAGGTACTTTCTGTGGTCTGGATGAATGAGGATGTGAGTGTATGCATCCTTTAGATCTAAGGAGCATAGCCAATCTCCCTGCTGGAGGTAGGGCAGAAGTGTCCCAAGAGTAAGCATCTTGAACTTCTCCTTCACTAGGAACTTGTTGAGGTTCCTGAGGTCCAGAATGCGTCGAAGGCCACCGGTTCTTTTGGGCACCAGGAAATACCTGGAGTAGAAACCGTGACCTTGCAAGTGGGGAGGCACAGGCTCCACCGCCCTGTCCACCAACAGACCATGAAGCTCTTGTAGAAGAAGGTCTGTGTGCAGGGGAGGCCTTGGAGGCTCCCCTGGAAAATATGGTGGAGGCAGTTGGTGAAAATGGAGGGCATAGCCCTTGTGGACTATCTCCAGCACCCAACTGTCCCCGGTGATAAGGGGCCACTGGTGGGCAAAGTGGGCGAGGCGACCTCCTGTGCGGGGTTGGGAGAGCAGTGGAGGAGAAGCTATGCTCAAGGAGTCAAAAACTGAAAAAGAAGAATCGGGCTCGATACCGGTGTACCGAACCCAGCGGGAGGGGAACCGGCGTCGAACTGGGAGAAAAAATAGCGAAAATCACCGAAAAAATCTAATTATAACTGGGAGAACAGGACACATGTCCAGTGGGCTTCACGGAAAAAAAGAGACTGAGGTAAGATGGCACCTTTAGGCGGGAAGGGAACCGCGCATGCGTGCCTGCATTCCCAAAGGCTTTCATAGAAAGCTGGGGAAATGCTCCGCTGGGGCTTCATCTGCACTGATGACACCCATATGACTTCCTGCTTGGTCCTGGAGAACAACAAGTTCATGAAGTTGTCCCAGTTCATGCTCCATCTTGGAGATCTTCCCTACTTGTTCTCCTTGCACACTGCATTGTTTTAACTTGCAATAATTCAGTAATCACAGAGTTCACCACAGAAGTTAGGGAAGAGTTCAAAGCCGCTATAGCATCCCACAGCATGTCCATTGTAATCGGGGTCGGCCCAAGGGTTTCTGCCACCCTAGACAGAAACTCTGGCCTCACTGTCCCCCCAGCTGCTGCTGCCGTCAATTCTGTCTTGAGAGAGGGAGGCAGGCAGCAGGAGTATTTCAAAAAGTGGCAGCTTTTTGCAGAGCTGCTTTCTTGCCCACAGGAGGCTATAGAAACATGACGGCAGAAAAAGACCACATGGCCTATCTAGTCTGTCCTTCCATAACTACAACAGTCCCCTTTTTTCCTTTAGAGATCCTCCGTGTTTGTCCCATGCTTCTTTGAATTCAGGTACTGTCCTCATCTCTACCACCTCCACTGGGAGATTATTCCACGGATCCACAACTCTTTCCATTAAGAAATATTTCCACTTATTATTCCTGAGTCTATCTCCTTTCATCCTCATCCAATGTCCCCTCATAGCAGAACTTGCTTTCAATCGAAAGAGGCTCTCCCCCTGTGCATTTATGCCACGGAGGTATTTAAACATCTCAATCATGTCACCTCTATCCTGCCTTTCCTCTAAAGTATACATATTAAGATCCTTAAGTCTGTTCTCATATGCTTTATAACAAAGACCACTAACCATTTTAGTAGCCAACCTCTGCACCGACTCCAACCTTTTTATATCCAATTGAAGATATGGTCTCCAGAATTGCACACAATACTCCAAATGAGATTGCACCAAAGACTTATACAGAGGCATTATCACCTCCTTTCTTCTGCTGGTCATTCCTCTCCCTATGCACCCAAGATCCTTCTAGCTTTCGCCGTCCCCTTTTCTATCTGTTTAGCTACTTTAAGATCACCAGACACAATCATATCTAGGTTCCACTTTTCTTTTGTGGACACCCCGTATACAATATCGCTCCCTTGGAATGCTGCAGCCCAAATGTATGACCTTGCATTTTTTAACATTAAATCTCAGCTGCCAAAGTCTAGACCATTCTTCAAGCTTAGCTAGATCCCTCCTCATGTTATCTATACCTTCCTGGGTGTCTGCTCTATTGCAGATTTTGGTATCATCCGCAAAGAGGCAAACCTTACCCAACAGCCCTTCTGCTATATCACTAACAAAGATGTTAAAAAGAATCGGATCCAGGACAGATCCCTGGGGCATACCACTGGTAACATCCTTCTCCTCAGAGTGAGCTCCATTTACCTGTACCCTTTGTCGCCTCCCACTCATTCAATTTCTAACCCAAGCAGTAACTTTAGGGTCCATCCCTAGGGTGCTCAGTTTGTTTATAAGTTGCCTGTGAGGAACGGTGTCAAAGGCTTTACTGAAATCTAAATACACCACATCTACGGCTCTCCTTTGGGTCCAACTCCCCTGTTCACCCCCAGTCAAAGTAATCTATCAGATTTGTCTGACAAGACCTGCCTCTGGTGAATCCATGCTGCCTCTGATCCTGTAATCCGTTGGACTGCAGAAACCTCACTGGCCTGCCGCAGGCAAGAAAGTGGCAGCAAAAAGTAGCCACTTTTGGAAATACTGCTGCCTGCCTCCAACCAAATGGAATCAGTGCAGCTAGGTGGGGGGAGAGGGGGCAGGGCGGGTGGCGTGGCTCATCATGTGTGCTGCTGCTGCCGCCGGCCACCCTAGGCTACTGCCCAGCTCGCCTAGTGGATGGGTCAGCCCTGATTGTAATAACTGCAGGTTTCACCAACCCCCAGACACCAGAAGCTGGCAGCTCTCCAGACCCTGCTGACAATACCTCCATGCCATACTGTGGATGACCCCGCAGCTGCAGCTTGCTGAGATGCAGGCCCAGGGAGGATTGCCGCAGCTGCTGGAGTCCCCTCTTTGCTTCCCTGTGATGGCCGGAGGGAAGCAGTTCTCCAGCCAGCAGCATACCTCCGTGGTGTGCGGGGGGGGGGGTTTGCTGCTCCAGGGAAAACAAAACCCCGATGTGCTCAGAGCTGAAGATGCTGCTCCCGTGTTGGAGGTGAAGCCACACAGATCCAAAGTCCTCTGCTCGGGTGAAACTAAGGGAGCCAAGCCCGAGAGTAGAACGGCTTGCTTCCACTTTCTACACCCCATAGCACAAGGTAGTAGGAGCAGCGTGTGCATCCTAGATGGAGAATCAGAACAGCCACACATCGACATGCCTTCCTGCAGCCATCTTGCTTTTTAAAGTCACACACTTTAACACAAATGCTTATATTGGAGTGTTAGGTTGTCCAAATCACCTTTTAAAAGGGAATATGAGCTTGAAGTGGGATCCTTCTCCCAGCTCCAGTAGAGATGGTGAGGAGATATTTCGGAGAGATTTTACTTTGAATAAGGCTTTAAATATTTTATGCCTACTTGCCATGAATTTAATAATAAAAAAATTTTTAATTAAAAGGAAGATTTGCCATTTGGGAGTGGTTTTCCCTCCAAAGGCACACAGTCCAACATAAGAAAATAAGTTTGGTTCTGGTGGGATTTGCTCTTTCTTTTTTCAACCTTTATTTTTGTGGTTTGTTGGTGGTTGAAATCTTCTAGGCTCTTTTGCAGATTGGTGTTCATGCCTGGAGCAGGTCTAAACATGGATGGGGTCGCAGACGGCCCTGACGTTTCTGAAATTGAGCAGAGACATTCAAGTCCATTGCACCTCTCCAGACACGCCTCCACCACACACTATGCCCCTGCCTTGTGGACTGGGTTTGGGGAGGCTAAAATATTATCCAGTGATATTCTGAGACCAGTATTCAAAGTTCTTAGCTGTTCAGCCAATGGGTGGCTGGCTGGCTAAGGGGACAGGCCGTGATATTCAGCAGCCACTATTCAGTAGAGCCACCGACCACCCCAGCACTATCCAGTCAGATCAGGGAAGTTGGAAGCACTTCTGACACTGAGTCACTCAACATCACAACAATAACCAAATGCCTTGAAGACATGAGTGCTTGGCTCATAGCTAATAACCTGACGGTCAACTACGATAAAACTGAGGCAATGTTCGTCACCAGGAACCCCACCTTCATTCCACCACAAACTATCAGCATCCTAGACAAACTTATAGTAGTCAAAGATGAAGTTAAGTACCTGGGCATCACATTGGACAGAGCTCTGAACCTGAAATCCCACATCACCAAAACCGCAAACAAGGCTTGAGGACCATCAGAAAGATCAAGCCAATACTCCACCAGGACCACTTCCACACAGTGTGCCAAGCACTCATCACACCTCTATTTGATTACGGAAACTCTATATCAAGGCCTCCCCCAACAGAACTTACACCCACTCCAGATGGTGCAAAAAACTGCAGCACGCATCATTACAGACACTCCAAGAACTGAGCACATCACCCCCGTCTTACAGCAACTGCACTGGCTCCCAATGATGGCCAGAGCAAAATTTAAAACAATCATGATCATCTTTAAAATTATTCACCATCTCTCAGCAGACATACTCCAAGACATCATAACAAGGGATATCAGCAATAGACCAAGAAGGACCAATAATGACAACATGATCGGCACACCTGTAGGATATCACAAAACTAAATAAATAACTTCAAGAAGAGCTCCTTCACTACTGGCATCCACACTATGGAACTCCCTCCTAACGAGCCTGAGGGCATTAAATGACATCACAGACTTCCACAAGGCCCTTAAAACCCTGCTCATTACAGAAACCTATGAGCAGACCGACAACAGTCCCCACCCGAACAATAATACAACTGCCTCCGACAACTCGACACCCACTCATCCCAACTAGACATACAAGTTCATTGTATAATGTTGTTAATTACCCTCATGTTAAATGTAACCCTCCAATTGTGATGTGATGTGACTAGTTTGATTGAAGGATAAGGTGGTATACAAATCTGTCTAAATAAATAAAATAAAATAAATAAACTGAGGAGGTGCTGGCACTTAGTTGGTTAAACTGGGCATGCGCCAGTCAAAAATTGCTGTAACCAGGCATCAGGAAATGTCTCATTTGGTGCAGCTCAGCTCAGATATTCAGCAGCAAGTTCTATTCGGATCCTTCTGTTGAATATCCTGCCGACATTTAAGTGCCGCGCTGTCCAACATGGAGTTGGAATAGCAACAGTTTTGAAAATTGGGCCCTCAGACTCTAACCAGACAAAGCCCTTAACCAGGTGGCCAAGGGGCAGATTGAGATGTCTAGTGGCACTGGAGCAGCGCTAAGCAGGTGAGTTCAGGCACAAAGATATTTCTTAGAGTTTGTCTGATGAAATTAATGATTTTATAATATAATATCGTAAGCTTGGTACTCAGTTTTGACTGTAAAAGTGGATTGTAAGTGTTGTAAGTAGATTGAATTAAATTAACTTGTAGCATGATTTTCAGAAGCCGTTGTCTGGATAGTTTAGGCTCCATGAAAATCAGGCCAAACATGTAATCCAATTAAGCGATGGCTGAAAATCACGCTGAGTAAGAGGGGTGAATAGGGCATGCCGACAACTAAACCAGCTGGAGTGAAGCAGGAGGAAGAAGGAGCAGTTGGGGGTCACTGCTGGTGATTTCCAAATTGAAGCAGCCTCCAGAGGTTGGACGACTGGTAAAACTGGCTGTAATTACATTGGATTTGCTGTGGAACACCATTACAGCTCTGAATTCCCCCCTTTCGTCTGTTGTGGGAAGTTTCTTAGGTGAAATCTACACTTGCCGAGGTGTCCAGAGCTCCTTCCTGCTCCCTTCTGACAAGACCAATTGGGCCCGACAGAAGCCCTCACCTGGACACTTTAAACTTTGCCGCAGCAGCAAACACAAGCCTTTCTCTGCCTTGCTTCACCACCCAATCAGTAGCATCGAGAGAGAGCGGGCGGATAAGTTCCTCCCCACTCCCCTCTCACAAGGCCAATTGGGCCCACCCACCAGGCCATAAATGAGCAGTTGATCCAGACATGCCTGTGCCTCATGGCCTCGCTAGAGGGCCCTTTGGCATGGCCCTTAGGCGTGGAGCTTAGGCAGGACATACGGTAAAGGTACGTTGGATTCTTCCTGCAGATATCATAAGACTTACATCAACCACATTCCCTGTATGATATTCTAGTATCCTAACTACTACATATCATCCACCATACATATTATCCACCATAGCGTTCTCTCAAGAGACTCTCTGTATTACACCTAGTTAGAATCAACAAATGCCTTTATGGCTCTAATAACCACTACTTCTGCTCCCTGCTAAGGACCTTATCAGCTACACTGCATATATCAGGGGTGTCAAACTCCAGTCCTGGATGGCCACAAACCAGCCTGGTTTTTAGGATGTCTTTCATGAATATTCATAAGATGTATTTGGATACAATGGGGGTAGTGCATACAGATATATTTCATGCATATTCATTAGAGATATCCTGATAAGAAGGCTGGTTGCAGCCCTCCAGGACTGGAGTTTGACAAATCTGGCATATATCATTGGATCTATTCTTACCAAGGAGTGGAGTAGCAGCCTAGTGGTTAGAACACTTGGTAACCAAGCAACCAGGGTTCGATTCCCACTAGCACTCCTTGGGCAAGTCACTTAACCCTCCATTGCCTTGGAAGAAAGGCCTGGCAATCTACTTCCAGTGACACTGCCAAGAAAACCCAGGAGCTTCTGGGTCGCCAGGAGTCAGGACTGACTCAAAGGCACACATTGCATTGCATTCTTACCAAGCTATTCTTGTTGCATGAAATTGCAACAATACTGCTACATTGTATCTATCAATTTGTTACATTGTATCTATCAATTTGTTACATTGTTGTACAGTGCTGTACAGAACAAATAGTGCTGTATATAAAAGCTGAACCTGTACAGGTAGACTCATAACCCTCCAAATCCTGATTATACCAGCCAGATTACCTACGGTACACACCTGCTAGAACCTTGATATTGCCAGAAGGCCCCGAACCAAACTTAACTCACCTAACCCACCTACAGTTCAAATGGCACCCTCCCTACTAGCCTTCACTTGCTGCTTCCTCCTCGACAACCTATTCTACAGTACCCTTGCCCTCACCACCACCCACAACCCCATCCCAGTCCTTCACGGCCTAGGTAAAAAATGTTCTGGGGGCCCCCGTTAACCATCCATAGAAACCAAGCACAACCTACATCCACACTTACTATACATATCCCTTCAACATACCATGAAGGCCCAGGCAGAGAAGCACCGAAATCCCCACAACCTAAGATGTGCCCTCATAAACGCACGCTCGGTCCACAGGAAATGGCCAGCCATCTCTGACCTTATAATCAACCATGATCTAGACATGCTACTAGTCACAGAATCATGGCTGTCCTCCTCAGACTCAGTCTTCCTCAACCAGCTCATCCCTCCCAACTTCTCAATCCACACATGACACAGAGGTAACCGCAGAGGTAGAGGCGCCTTCATCTTAGCAAAGACGGAGCTCCAATTTCAGCTGCTCTCCTCCAAAAGCACAACCGACCTGGAGTCAATCACCATAACTAACAAACACTCCACCATCAGCCTAATCTACAGATCCCCATCTTCCTCCCCGGATGACCTATCGACCATAATTGACCTCGCCTGCAACACCAAGAACTCACGCATACCAAACTGGGTAATGGGTGACTTTAACCTGCCAGCTCGCCAAAGACACCCATTCCAAAGCCTTCCTCGAAGCACTCAATGAGTTGGGTTACAAACAGGTAATCGACGCCCCCACCCACACAAAAGGAAACATACTGGACCTGGTCTTTGCTCCAATACCGGCCATAAGCCCAAGCTACAACCTCGATATATCCATCACTCCAGTACCATGGTCCGACCACAGCCTAATTAAATTTCAGGTGCCCATACATCAAGATTATAACTACCCTTGCAAGATAGATGAGGCTCCCTCAGCACCCACAAGACAATTCCAGCTCTTTGATAAAGAAGAGATCAGCAAAAAAGTCCTACCAAACCTCAGCCTGGCATCACCCAGCCTCAATGAAATGATATCTACATGGAACAACAGCCTAGGCTCTGTCACACATCTATCTGCCTCAAACAAGCTACCAAAAGAAGAAAAGCTGCGCAATGGTACTCCGCAGAAATACGAACTTCACTGCTCCACCTCAGGAAGCTCGAAAGATGATGGCGGCACTCATGATCTGGCAGCCTACACCTCCCACTTAAAAGTACAACGAGAAGCAATCTCAAGGAAAATGAAAGAACATCACTCTGAACTCCTGTGACGATTCCTAAATAAACCCCACAACCTCTTCAACATTGTAAAGACCCTGACGAAGGAACCTTCTCCCTCCCAACCAGTCCTGGTACACCCTCAGGAATTCGCAGACCACCTGCAGGCCAAATCCAGCCAAACCAACACCACCACGATCCACACACCGGACCTCAAGCCACACCACCTAACACCGTTGACAACATTCACACTTCCTTCTGCGAGAAGCATGGAGGACATCATCACATCTATCAACACCACCACAGCCCCCAAAGACCCCTGCCCAGCATTCTGGATAAGATCGCTGCACACGGAATTCAGCCCATTCTTAACCAAGATCATGGACCTATCTTTTTCAACAGGGGCGTTCCCACCAGCTCTACAACAAACGTCCATCCGACCCCTTCTCAAAAAGAACAAACTAGACCCCAAAAAGGCGGAATCCTATTGACCAATCTTCAGTATCCCCCTACTGGCCAAGATAATAGAGAAGGTTGATCAATGCCAAATCCAACATCACATTGAGACCACTGCCCCACTCGACCCATGTCAGCACAGCTTCAGAGAATCACATGGCGTTGAGACCCTCCTGACCACTCTACTCAGTTCCTTAATCACAGGGATCGATAACATCAGAAAAGGATATGTGCTAATCTTCATGGACATTGCTGCCACATTCGACTCAGTAAACCACAAGCAGCTCCTGGCACGTCTCCAAGAGAATGGAATCCATGGCTCAGCCTTGAGTTGGTGCAAGTCATACCTGACAGATAGATGGCAGCAGGTGAGAACAGGCTCCGGAACCTCCAAGCCTTTTCAACAAATGCAAGGGGTCCCCCAAGGTTCATCACTCTCAGCCCTCCTCTTCAATATATACATGCAGCCCATTTGCTCAATCGTCCATTCTTTCAATGTCTCCTGCCTAGTGTACGCCGATGACGTACTACTCTTCACACCATTCTCAATTAACCAGCCTGATTTCTCAACATTAACAAAATGCTTTGATGCTGTCACAGACTGGCTCCACACGCAGAGCCTCAGGATTAATTTTAAGAAAACAGATGTCCTCTTCATCACCAGGAATCACTCTTTCACCCCTCCCACATCAATAAGAGTAAGAGATGCTGAGCTCCTGAGCAAGCCCACCATCCGTTACTTGGGAATCACACTAGACCAGCAGCTCGACATGAAAGCACACATAAGCAACACCATCAGGGCAATCTATCATAAGATATGAACAATTCGCCACCTATGACCCCTACTAGACCCAGACAATTTCCAAACAATTTTTCAAGCATTGGTAACCCCCCACTTCGACTACGCCAATGCTATTCTGCATAGACTCCCCAAGAACACTCTGAACTCCCTGCATCTAGCAATGAACGCTACCGCCTGCATCCTGCACAGAGCCTCCAGAAGAGACCACATAACCCCAATCCTGAAACACCTCCACTGGCTGCCGATCCACAGCAGGCTCACCTTCAAAGTATTACTACTGACTTTCAAGGCCATCGACAAACAATCCTCCACCTCCCTCACGGACCTCATCCTCCCTACCCCTCCAAACAGGTCCAGAAGGGCATTCGCTGCAAACCCACTTGTAGTCCCCAGTGCAATAACAAAAGGCTCCCTGGCAGCAAAGAGCAGAGCCTTTGTATTTTACGCACCTACACTCTGGAATGCCCTCCCAACCACCATCTGAGCTATTACTGACCTCGCCCAATTCAGGAAGGCACTAAAGCACCATCTTTTCCTCCTACATTACTCAAAGGCCAGTGAAACATCACAACCCCAGCATACCCTCCACCACCACAATGACACCACCAGCACACTCACATCATGCTGACACAACCACATCCAGAAGTACTACTGCACAAACCTGTAAATAGTTAACTAAAATGTATATAGTTTGGAGCGTGTCACGACTCCACAACTATACCTGTGGCCCAATAGCTCTGTTGTATTTAGTTACCCCTGCTGAAATCCAAGTTGTATTACCTGTTCTCTGTAATGTACCTTGCATGTTCCGCCGCATTGTACAAACTGATGTTTACCTGTGAACCACGCTGATTTTAAAGAGCGTGGTATATAAATAATTTAAATAAATAAATAAATAACATTGCATCTACACTTTCCACTGCCCCCCCCCCCCCGACACTGAGACCCTATAACCCATGGCATACAACCTTATGGATTCACATCCTAGTTCTTTCTATAGTCTCAGCTCTCCTCTCTAATGCCTTTGAAGTGAAACATAACATAGCAAAACCACATCCCAATAATCCACTCATACAGATCACCACTCAATGACAAATCTTGGCCCTATCCCTACTCATCCCAAGCCCCTCGAAAATGTAGGCTTACGTATATTACCCTCAACCTTACCACCCCCACCCAGCCTCCAGTTCCAATCCCAAGAATACCTTAAACCCGCTACAATTAGCCATGAATGCTGCCGCTCACATCCTGTGCAGAGCCTCAAGGATGGACCACATAACTCCCATCCTTAGGGAACTACACTGGCTGCCGATAAGTAGCAGGATCTCATACAAAGCCCTCCTCATCATGTTCAAATCCATTAATAAGATATCTCCCCCCTCAATCGCACACTTACTCACTCTCACCCCTAACAATAGATCTAGGAGAACATTAGCCGCCAATGCCCTAATTATCCCAAGAGAAACCATAAAATGCACACAATCAACTAACAGAGCATTCACGTTCTATGCCCCCAGATGCTGGAACAACCTATCCCCCAGCATCAGATTGATCAGTGACCTCAGGCAATTCAGAAAAGCCCTCAAGCACCATTTATTCCTGGAGCACGTCTCACAACCAAACGACTCACCTACTCCCTCCTCACAACCCAACCACCTAATATGAATTGCAAAAAAGATTAATTCACATAACATGTAATACATACCAGTTTTGTAATCCGGCAGTTGTACTGCCTCTGTTGTACATTATTGTAAATAATACCAAGCTATTTAAATGTACATAGTTACCCCAGTTCAACTCCTTGTTACTTCCCTTGTTTTATGTAAACTCGGGTCAGATAAGTTACTGTCCTAGAGTCAAATTGTTAACTGTAAACCGCACAGATAATAAAGAGCACGGTATAGAAGAGCTGTTAAATAAATTAATAATAATCCATCCTCCTCTATAATGTGCCCTGATCAACGTAAGCTCAGCCAGGAACAAAATCCCCCTCATAGCAAACCTAATTACCGACCACAACCTTGATATACTCTGCCTCACGGAGACCTGGTTTCATGAAACAGACTCTGTTCTCATAAATCAACTTTGTCCCCCCACCCACTCAATCCACCACTGCACCAGGACAACCAACAGAGGTGGTGGAGTCTCAGTAATAGCAAAGAAAAAACTAAACTTCTCCACCATCAAATCATCCCCCACTCCAGGCATAGATTTGATTAAAGTTTCCAACAATACACTCTCCCTATGCCTCTTATAGAGAGCACCTCAAAACGATACTCTCGACCTTTCTATAATACTCAAATCAGCTTGCAATCCCTAAACCACTACACACCTCCTCATCATCCTAGGTGATCTTAACCTCTCCTCAACCTCGCATAAACAAGCCTCTTCTTTCTTAGAAGCCATGGAAACTCTACACTTCTCCCAGCTCCTCAAATCTCCAACCCACAAAAAGGGTAATACCCTTGACCTGATCTTCGCACCACACAATATCATGGTCAACACTCAGATTCCACACTCCATATACCCCGTTCCATGGTCAGACCACTTACTAATACTATTCTCTTTTCCTTCCTATCACCAGAAAAGCACCTACCCCCCTCCACCCCACCTCCGCAGATTTGTAAATTTAAACAATTTGATATCAACCTATTCCTTAAACAGATAACACCCCAACTAGAAATGCTCTCTGACAATAAAGCTAACTTAGATTCCCAAATTATCAGATGGAACACGATCATGACTACAGCTGCACAAGCACCCCCCAAACCATCCCTCCCAGAAAATCCATAAAAGAGCACTCTGGTTCTCTGTACCACTACATGATTTAAAACCAGAACTCAGATGGCTTGAACACCGCTGGCGTTGTCTCCATGACCCCTCCAGCCTTACCTCCTATTCTGAAAAGCTCCACACCTATTGCTATGAAACCTTAAGGCGTTAAAGAGAATATTTATTTACTTATTTGTGCGCTTTTCTATACCGCCCCTTGCAGAGATCAGGGGCGGTTTACAGAAACATGGTAAACATCAATTACATAGAACATTTTTGAGCACATAACTATTTTACAGAGAAAATATTAACTATTTTACATAGATTGAGCACATATTCATTATTTACAGAGAGTAGGACAAATATGCACATCGATAATAAACATATTAACTATTTACAACAGCCAGAACAGATCTGACTATAGTTCGATGGAAGGAGTATAGCGGAGTTATCAGTGGGAAAGTGCAAGGGAGAGTGGGACATGAGTTAGGTAGGGTAAACTTGTGTTAGGAGATTTGTGTACTCTTGTGACATCTGCTCGAGGGCGAGCTGTAAGTTGTGATAGTGCTGGGTGAAAAGGTATGTTATAAGTTCCTTCCTGAAGGTTAGAAGGTCTTTAATCTCTCTTAGGTTGCATGGTAGTTTGTTCCATCAACTGGGTGCATAATAAGAGAAGGCAGTATTGCTTGTTACCTGCTTCGTTTTTCTTACAGAGTCAGGGATTACAAGCATGTTAAGGTTCATCCTTCTTCTCATTCTGTTTTCTGAGGGGGTCTGGATTAGGGTTGCTAGATGAGAAGGGGCTATTTCGTTAATGAGCTTGAATATAGTGACTAATGTTTTATATTGAATCCTACTGGCAACAGGTAGCCAGTGGAGAGCGTATAGAATTGGAGAGATGTGGTCGGATAGCTTGGCTTTGAAAATAATCTGAGTGGTAACATTTTGGGCCATTTGTAGTATGTGAAGGTTTTTGTTAGATTTTTTTTTTTTTAGTGCCTTCAAGTCAGTGTTGACTCATAGCGACCCAGCTACCTCTGGGTTTTCTTGGCAATGTATCACTGGAAGTAGATTGCCAGCCTTTTCTTCCGAGGCAATGGAGGGTAAAGTGACTTGCCCAAGGTCACAAGGAGTGCTAGTGGGAATCGAACCCTTGATCTTCTGGGTACGAGGCAGTTGCTCTAACCACTAGGCTACTCCTCCACTCCTTTCTTAGATGTACCTTGAAATAAACCATTGCAGAAATCTAGGTGTGGCATTATAAGTGCCACACCTAGATTTCCAATATAATGAGAATACAATCCTGCATTCCCTAAATAAACCAAGGGAACTTTTCTCCATTGCCAAATCCCTATTAAACGAAACACCAAAACATGAGCTGACAATACAATTTCCCCACAAACCATAGCAGACCACCTCTGCTCTAAATACTCCTCAACCCCATCTGGAACTAGCATCCATACAGAGGCCCATACCCCTAATGTAACCTCTATAACAACTTAGAAGCAGTTTGACCCCCCCCCCCCCCCATTTCTTGAAAACATAAGAGGATTGTGGAAAATTGCAAGAGGACCTTGATCAATTGGAAGACTGGGCATCAAAATAGCAGATGAAATTTAATGTGGACAAGTGCAAAGTTATGCACCTAGGGAAGATACCTAGCATTCTATTTGCTCTCTTGGCCGCCACTGCACACTGGGCCGAGGGTTTTAACATGTTATCCACAATGACGCCTAAATCTTTTTCCTGGGTGGTGGTTCCTAATGTGGAACCTTGCATTGTGTAACCATAGTTTGGGTTGTTCTTCACCAATTATTATTACTGCGCTGTAGCTTTTGTTAGCTTCCTTGATTTCTTTGAGCATTTCACCATCCATTTGTTCATTCTGGCCAGGCAGTCGATAGTACACCCCCACTGCCATCGCCTTCCCCTTTTTACATGGAATTTCAATCCATAGAGATTCTACAGCAAATTTTGTTTCCTGCAAAACTTTAATCCTTTCTGACTTTTTGATCAGCTCTATCATTATGATATAGTTTGTACCCAGGTATCACAGTGTCCCACTGGTTGTCCTCCTTCCACCATGTCTCTGATATTCCAATCATATCTAACCTCTCATTTAGTGCTATATATTCTAACTCTCCCATCTTATTTTTTAGACTTCTAGCATTTACATACAGGCATTTTAGAGACTGTATTTTATTCATATTAATTTGGCTATTGGTAGACATGGGTAATTTGGGATCTTTAAGCTCTGTCTGCTCCATACTTGAGGGCATTTGGGCTACTTTACTCTGTTTTGGAACCTCTCTGCTTTTGGTCGTATCCTTCAAGGATACATTCTTCCAAACCATCCGCTCTTGGGCGACTGTCGGCTTTCCCCTATTATCTAGCTTAAAAGCTGCTCTATCTCCTTTTTAAAGGTTAATGCCAGCAGCCTGGTTCCATCCTGGTTAAGGTGAAGCCCATCCCTTCGGAAGAGCCCCTCCTTTCCCCAGAATTTTCCCCTGTTTCTAACAAATCCAAACCCCTCATATCTCTGCACCATTGTCTCATCCACGCATTGTGACTCTGGAGCTCTGCCTGCCTTTTGGGCCCTGCACATGGAACGGGAAGCATTTCGGAGAACACTACCTTGGAAGTTCTCGATTTCAACTTCTACCTAAAAGCCTAAATTTAGCCTCCAGAACCTCCCTACCACATTTTCCTATGTCTCTGGTACCGACATGTACCAAGACAGCAGACTCCTCCCCAGCACTATCTAAGACCTTATCTAGGTGGCGCGTGAGGTCCGCTACCTTCGCACCAGGCAGGCATGTTACCAGGCGATCCTCACATCCACCAGCCACCCAGCTATTTACATGCCTAATGATCGAATCACCAACTATAACGGCTGTCCTAACCCTTCTCTCATGGGCATATGGCCCTGGAGAAAATTCCTCGGTGCGAGAGGGTTTTATATCACCTGGAGGACAGGTCCTAGTTACAGGATCACTTCCTGCCACACCAGGGTGATGCTCTTCTGTCACATGACCTCTCTCCTCCATGGCAACAGGGATGCTGCCAGACTGGAGTTGGGACTTCAGGACTATATCCCTGTAGGTCTTGTCTATGTACCTTTCGGTCTTTCTTATGTTTTCCAAGTCTGCTACTCTAGCCTCTAGAGAACGGACTTGTTCCCTGAGAGCAAAGAGCTCCTTGCACCTAGTGCACACGTAAGACCTCTCACCAACCTTGAATATTGTGTGCAGTTCTGGTCACCATATCTTAAAAAGGATATAGCGTTATTAGAAAAGGTTCAGAGAAGAGCCACCAAAATGGTAAAGGGGATGGAAGGATACTCCTATGAAGAAAGACTAAAAAGGTTAGGGCTCTTTAACCTGGAAAAGAGACGGCTGAGGGGAGATATGATAGAAGTCTATAAATTAATGAATGGCATGGAATGGGTAAACGTAGATCGATTGTTTACGTTATCAGAATATAGAAAGTCTAGGGGACATGTAATGAAGCTACAGGGTAAACTATTTAAGACTAATAAAAGAAAATATTTTTTCACTCAACGTGTAATCAAACTCTGGAATTTGTTACCGGATGATGTAGTAAAGGCTGTTAGTGTAGCTGGGTTTAAAAAAGGTTTGGACAAGTTCCTGGAGGAAAGGTCCATAAACCATTATTAAGAAGGGACCCAGGAGAGGATCACGTGATGCGGTGAGGACAGCAGACGTGTTCTGCATGTGCTCCGGTCCCCCGCGCCCCTAACCGGCAGATTCCTAGACCGTAGCTGAGTTACTTCGGGCTAGATACCTTGGGTATTCTCCCCTGTGGCCCTTGAAACGGAATTCGGGGAGTTGTGCTCGGATCGAGATGGCAGCTTCGGTAAAAACTTCTCGGCGGGAGAAAGACCGTATGGCCGCTGGAGCAAAAATGGCCGACACTAACACCACGCCGCACTCCCCATCTTCACCGGCCTTCATAGAGGAGGTCTCGGCGGCGGTAGCTGAAGCACTGTCAACGCAGTTTGCAGCCCTCCACGAAAAAATGGACGCTTTGCAGACCTCGGCGGCGGGGGCCCTGGGGGGTCGCGTCCAAGAGGCCGAGGAACGCATTGGGAGAGTGGAGGACTCTCTTGAGACTGCCTCTCAGGAGCTGACAGCGCTGAAGGCCCAGGTGCTTGCCCAGTCAGCCAAGATTGACGACCTAGAAAACCGGTCGAGGAGGAACAACCTGCGGCTGCTGGGCATCCCAGAGACGATCGTAGATAAGGAGCTCAAGCGGTATGTAGAGAACCTACTCCCCCAACTTTTTGAGGGCAGTTTGGGGAGCGGCGATCTGTTGCTCGAAAGGGTCAATCGCGTGGGAAGTCGGCAAGCCCGAGATTCTAGGCCGAGGATAGTCCTTGCCAAGTTCCTTCAATATCCGCAGAAGGAGGCTATCCTCCGGGCAGCCCGACAACGGAACGATCTTACCTGCGACAATTTTACACTTCGGATTGCCCAAGACTACTCCGCCTCCCTGAGTCAGCGGCGTAGAGCATATGCCCCTCTCTGCACTAGACTGCTAGCGGCTGCGATCAAATTTTCAGTGCAGTACCCCGCTCGCTTACATATCTTCAGCGGGGGAGCACATAGGGTCTTTGACTCGGCAGAGGAGGCTGCCTCCTATGTGGAGCGTATTAACCAAGAAAGGAGCCCCTCCGCCTCAAGCGCGGGACTGTAAAATGGATTGGTATGTGATTGCTTGCACTGGCTGTCTGGTGGAGGATGATGGCCCCCTGATACCAGTACTGAGAAGAGCCTCGGACTTTCGTTGGACACTAAACTCCTTACCGGCTTCTTGGGACTGTGTCGGATTGGGTTTGAGCTGAGGTGAGGCCTACCATGATCCCGGCGGTGACACGTGCGATTCTTGCAGCGCGTGGTGGTGGAGTGGTGTACTCGGCAGTGCTGGTGCCAGCGGGGCGGGAAGAGCCTAACCGAAGTCGGACCTCACTCTTTGGCCTGTTCCCCATCTGCATGCGGGACAATGGTTTACCTACCGGCGGAGTGTTCTGACTGCAGCTACACTGGGGGTGGCTTCATCGTGGATTAAAAGTTTGATTACTTGTAATTTTATGACGGACTTTATGATAGTTGTGTGTTTTCCTTTTTCTTTTCTCCTTCTTCCTTCCCTTGGTTTTGCCCTATACCGACTGAGGGAGATGGCTGGGAGGCCCCCCCTTGGAGAGCTGATTTGACCTAGGGGGGGGGGGTTGACTAGGAACTTGGTTGGGTGGCGGAGCGGGGGGGGGGGGGGTAGGGAGGGGACCCAAACGTACAGGGAAGGGACGGAGGGTTTTGGGTAGGGGGGGACGGTGGAGGGGTAATTGATGATAAGGATACGGGGGGCGCAGGGTTGTTGCTGCGGGGGGTGGGTGGGGAGTTCGCGGGAACTAGTTCCCTTTCCTCCATCTCGAGTCTGAATGGATGGTGGGGGTCAGTTGGGGGAAGGGGCCCATGGCGAGAGGGAGCGGTACTGCAATGGCGGTCTTGATGGCTACCAGGGCTCTCCGTACGCAGATTATAGTAAGGCCCTGGGGGGGGGGGCGATTAATAGTTTGGATGGGTCGGCCTTTACCCTTTTCTCCATGGGTGTCCCCTTTGGCGCACCATTGCATTTGGGGGGGTTTCCCATAACTGTCATGATGGGTCGGGCCTAATAAACCTCCTATCTTACCAGCTGATATTTTGGAGCCGTGTAGCCCCCGGAGGTTACAGACAAATTGCTTGGCTGATATGTCTTACCCTTGGGCCTGCCTTTGATGTGGGAGTGGAAATATGATTTTTTTCTTTTTTCCCCTTTTTTCTTTCTCGTCCCCTCCTATTGTTTTTGTTGTGCTGTACAACCTGATTTAATTAAGCAGATAGAGCCGTAATGTTTTATCTTTATGATTTTTATTATTCATTTCCTTTGTTATTAGCAAAAGTGTAATGTTACTTAAGGAATGTTCTGTTAGTACCTGTTAAATATTTAGGGAGCAGCTTGTGTGGGGGGGAAGCATAATGTGTATAGTTATTTAAATATTTTGGTGGATGTTTGGAGGTTGAACAGTAGCGAGTAGATGCGTGCGCCCCACCACTTGGAGCTCGGGCCCCTTTGAGCCTGGAGTTGTTTGTGCCCGGGGCGCGGGAGACGGGACGCATCAGAGTGATCCGAATGGGTGGATTGATCTACCCGGGGGTGGTTATGTGGCTGGTGAGTTGCCACTTGGTGGCGGGGGGAGAAGGGGGAAGGGGGAGGAGGGGAGGGGGGATGGGGAAGGGGAGACATGGTCGCGCTCACCCGGGGATGCTTTTCCTAGGGGTTGGTCACTTTGACAGAGGTGGGGGAGAGCCCCAGGCTGGGGGGGCTCTCTCTGGAATACGTGATTGTATGCCGTTACAGTGCTTGACTTTAGTTAACGTGCTCTGAGGCTGATTTCCTGGAATGTGTGCGGCTTGGGGAGCCCACTGAAGCGCTCAAAGGTGTTGCAGGCTCTGGCCAGACATGCTGTCGATATCGCCATGCTTCAAGAGACCCACCAGTCGGCCATAGAACATAGCAAACTGAGAAGAGCGTGGGTTGGACAGGTTTTTGCGGCCCCGGCGACGGGGAAAAAGGGTGGAATCGTGATATTGATTCATAAACATATTCGGTTTGACTGTATTCGACTACTTCTTGATCCCACTGGGCGATTCCTGCTTTTGCACGGAATGTTAGAAGGAAAACTGGTGACTTTGGGGAACCTTTACTCCCCGAATGTCCTTGACCAGGGTCTCTACGCTAGGTTGGTTTCTCAATTGGAGATCCTGCCGGAGGCTCCGGTAATCCTGGGGGGAGATTTTAATGGAGTGATGGATGTGGATCTGGACACCACTTCTGGAGGATCCAGAGAGTGACGACACTCCACCCGGCGCTGTTGCGACTGTGTGATAGCATGGGACTTGTAGACCCCTGGAGGTTGCTGCACCCGTTGGAAAAGGACTTTACACACCAGTCGCGAGCTCATGGATCATCGGCGCGCATTGACTATTTGTTGGTGACGGGAACCTTGTTTTCTTTCTCTGCGGTCCGGGATGCTCGGATAGGGCCAGGGGAGATCTCCGATCATGCGTTAATTTGGTTGGACCTTCATTGGGGTGCGGAGCAGCCTAGGACGCGCCTCTGGAGATTCCCATTAGAACTTTATACAGATACTCACTTTCGTTCCTTTTTTGCGCCGGCGGTGGCAGGAATTTGAATCCGATCATAGGAGCCATTCTGATGATCCCGAATTGGTCTGGGAAACGGCCAAAGTAGTCTTGCGTGGGGACATTATCGGATTCCAGGCCCGAAAGAGGCGACTGATGTCTGAGCGAATTATACGCCTAGAAAAGGAAGTCACGAAGTTGCGGCGACTCTGTGCTCGTCATTCTACGGCTGCGAATCGGAGACAGTACATGGAGACCCAGGTCTTGTTGAATGAGGTCTTGCACCAGCGAGCGAGAAAATCTGTTTTATATTATCGGTATCGCTTGCATACCCAGGGGATAAACCTGGGAAAATGTTGGCTCGCTGCCTGCGAGGCCCCCGGGGCTCCCGTTTAGTCTCGGCTTTAAGAGACACTCAGGGAAAGTTGCATACGTCTAGCCCTCAAATCGCCGCGGTGTTTAAATCCTTTTTTCAGAACCTTTACTCCGCGGAGCCGGACTCCCCTCAGGAGCGGCGGGATTATTTTGTGGACTTGACTCTCCCTCAACTAACACAGATGCAAAGGGAACAGTTGGACCAACCGATTACGGTGAGTGAGGTGCAAGCGGTTATAACTAAGGCGAGCTGCTATAAATCACCGGGCCCCGATGGGTTGGGAGCGGAGGTCTATAAGATTTTGAACGACTTGATCTCCCCGACCCTCCTGGCGGTACATACCAGGAGAGTGGCACAGGGCTTTTTTTCGATGGGGCAGTAACCAGGCCCATATTACACTTATACCGAAACCTGGGAAAGACCCGCTATGTGCTGCGTCCTACCGCCCGATCTCACTGCTTAACTTTGACCTGAAAATACTAGCAAAACTCATGGCGGAGCGGTTAGCAGCGGTCATGGGCCAGTTGATACACGAGTCCCAGGTCGGCTTTGTGCGGCAACGCTATGCGGTGTGCAACTTGCGGAGGATTGTGGCGTCCCTCGACTGGGCACGACGAAGGGCCCAAACGACACTACTAATCAGCTTTGATGCTGAAAAGGCTTTTGATAGGGTCAGTTGGGCCTATCTGGAGGATCTGCTTCCGAGATATGGTCTAGGGGCTTCCTTCTGTAATATGGTGAAATGCCTCTATGCAGACCCCGGGGCCGCGATACTGTGTAATGGGCTGCTTTCGGAAGCCTTTCCGCTCCAGAGGGGGACTAGACAGGGTTGCCCCTTGTCCCCTCTCCTCTTTGTTTTATCCTTAGATCCTCTTATACGCCGGGTGGAACAATCGGGCGAGATATCCGGTATAGCGATGGGTAGGCAGGTGTTCAAACTAGCCGCATTTGCAGACGATCTCTTGGTACATCTGTCCGCTCCACAGGATTCGTTGTCGGCGCTCTTGCAGGAGTTTCGGGCCTTCGGTCGGTTTGCGGGTTTTAGCATCAATCGGGAGAAATCGGAGGCGTTAGATGTCTTGGGGGATGTCCGGGCAGCGTGGCGGGGTGTTTTCCCTCTTAGGTGGGCGGAGGGCTCCTTTATCTATCTGGGGATAGTTTTGATGCCTTGTATGGCGCAGCTTTATACGGCTAATTTGCAGCGAGTGATGAATAAATTACGAGGCCAGTTTCAGACATGGGGATCCCTCCCGCTGTCTTTATCTGGTAGGATAGCGGCGATTAAAATGGTAGTCCTCCCACAGATTCTTTACTGGTTACAAACGCTTCCAGTCTGGGTCCTGCGGCGTGATTTATCCCGGCTTGAAGGCATGTTGAAGGGCTTTTTATGGAAGGGGGCGAGAGCCCGAATACCGTACGTGAGACTGCGGGGGAAATGGAAGCAGGGGGGTATGGGGCTTCCAGATTTGGGGGCCTATGCCTTGGCTTGCCAGGCTCGGCACTTGGGGACTGGTTGGGAGGGACTGAGATTTTCACGCCGCGGCGGGTGGAAGAATCGTGTGCTGCCCCATATTCCTTGTTAGCCGTCTTACACCAAGAGGACCGCATGCTTCCACTTTACATTACCAGCAGTGTGCTGTTGGGAGCCGTTCGTCGGACCTGGCGGCAGCTCAACCATTATTGGAAGAGAAGCTGGAAAATTTCCAGCTGGCTTCCTCTACAGGGGAATATTAACTTCACACCGGGCACGGAAAACGCCATACTCCGGCGTGGGCAGGGAAGGGGATACGAACTGTGGGGCATGTGGTGGATAACGGGGGCCGGTGTAGGCCTTTTCAAGTGCTTCGCTCTGACTATGGGCTGGGTTTGGTGCACCCGTTTCCCTATTGGCAACTCTCGCATTATGTCAACTCATTGCCGGCAGATGATCTGCACGCTGACCGCTCGGCGCAGATAATTGAGTTCTTCGACCTGGGGGGAGATTTTATCCCATCTATTCGCCGTTTTAGGGCAAGGTTCGAGGATTTTCGGCCGCCGCCGGATTACCGGCGTGTAGAAAGTGCATGGGCCGTGGAGCTACAGCGGGAGGTCCCGCCGGGCACTGTTCTCAGCGGTCTTCGGCGTATGGCTTCTTTAGCGGAGGGGGTGCGATGGAGGGAAATACACTTCAAATCACTGACTCGGGCATATTTTCACCACGGAGGGCCCTTCGGACCCATTTGACAGGGGATGGTACCTGCCCGAGATGTTCTGCACCGATGGCAAACCTTTTGCACATGTGGTGGAGCTGCAGGCGCCTCCGCTCTTATTGGTTATGGATTTCTATGTACATGCAGGGATTGTTGGGACAATGGGTGGGTTGGGACGACTTATTTGTTGTTTTGGATTGCCTAGGTCTGACCTCGCCCAAAGGCAAATGGGGGAGGCTTTTGGTGCGTAAGGCCTGTTTGGTGGCTAAGGGACCCCTGCTTCGTCACTGGAGAGAACAGGATCCACCGTCCTATTGGGAATGGCGGAATAATTTTCATCAATTGATGCTGGCTGAGTGCTGGAGTGCCCGAGGTCGCCCAGCAAAGTGGCTTGCTTTCCAGTCATTGTGGGACCCCTACATTCAGCAGCTGGGCCCTCGTAGTCGTAATGACGTTTTACAGTGGGCACTAATGGAGCATGAGAGGACTGCTCAGAGTGACTAGTTGTTTATATGAGTGACATTCTCGGTTGATCTGGCCTGGGGGAGGGTCCTCGGGTGGGTGTGGCCATGTCTCTAAAAGGGGGGGGAGGGAGGTGGGGGGGGTTGGGGGGGAAGGGGGGGTTGGGGGGGAATGCATTGTTTCCTCTGTATTGTATAAGGCTATAAAAGAACACCACCTGCCTGTTTCTTTATGGCCCCTGAGGTGGGATCAGAGCCTACCCTCCTCGGGGGCGGCTGTGCTGTTTGTTTTCTATGCTGTGTTGAATTGGTGTTTAATAAATAAACTTTGAAAAAAAAAAAAAAAAGAAGGGACCCAGGATATCAATGCTTGACCCAGTACAAGCACTGCGGAACCTGTGTCTTTTGGGGAAACTGCTAGGTACGTATCACCTAGATTGGCCACTGTTGGAAACAGGATACTGGGCTTGATGGACCTTGGTCTGACCCAGTATGGCATATCTTATGTTCTTATGTTCTTATAATATTATAAAAAGCTCAATACCTCTACAAAAAAAGTCTCTACAAAAGGTAAAAAAGAAAAACGGCCAAAATGGATGACGGAAGAAACTCTGAAAATTGCCCAGAAACGCAGAGAAGCTAAAGCCAGAGGAGAAAGAAAGACAATCACAGAACTCAACAGAGATTTCCAACGTGCAGCAAGACAGGACAAGGAAAAGTACTACAATGACGCATGCAAGGAAATAGAAGCAGAAACTATTAGAGGAAGAACAAGATCAGCTTTCCTAAAGCTACGAGAGTTAAAGAAAAAGTTCCAGCCTCGAATTGGAATGTTACAAGATGCTCAAGATTCTATGTTGAATGATGCTGAGAAGATCAAGAAAAGATGGAAGGAATATACATTTTTTTTATATGATAAAGATCTAGTGGACCAACGGCCGTTTCAAACCTGTACCTTATGATCTGGAACCATTGGTGATGAAAGAAAAAGTTGAAGCAGCATTGAAAGCCTTATCAAAGAACAAAGCACCAGGCATTGATTGCATTCCCATAGAAGTATTACAGCAATCTGATGCAGCTGTTACCGTACTTACAAGGCTCTGCCAAGAAATATGGAAGACAGTATCATGGCCAACTGACTGGAAAAGATCTGTGTTTATACCAATACTAAAGAAAGGTGATCCAACTGACTGTGGAAATTATCGCACAATTGCTCTGATCCCACATGTCAGCAAGATTCTACTGAAGATTATTCAAAAGAGACTACAATCACACCTGGAACAAGAACTACTTGAAGTGCAAGCAGGGTTCAGAAAAGGGCGAGGAATGAGAGACATCATTGCGGATGTGAGATGGATCCTTGAAAAGACTAAAGAATACCAAAAGGATATCTATTTGTGCTTTATCGACTATAGCAAAGCTTTTGACTGTGTAAGCCATGAGAAACTCTGGGCCACATTAAGAAGCATGGGTATACCAGAACACCTGATCGTTCTCTTGCACAATCTGTACATTGATCAAGAAGCAACAGTTCGAATGGAACAAGGAGAAACAGAATGGTTTAAAATAAGCAAAGGTGTAAGACAAGGCTGCATACTTTTCCCCTACCTGTTTAATTTATATGCAGAACAAATCATCAGAGAAGCAGGATTGTATGAAGACAACAGAGGTGTGGAGATTGGTGGAAGACTCATCAACAACCTTCGCTATGCTGATGATACCACATTACTGGCGGAAAGATGATCTGAAACATTTGCTTCTCACAATCAAAGAACATAGTCTCAAAATGGGCCTGCACCTTAATGTAAAGAAGACAAATATCATGACAACTGGCATAATCAACAGGTTCATCGTCGAAGGAGAAGAAATTGAAATCGTGAATAACTTTAACCTACTTGGATCAACTATCAATAAAGAAGCAACAAGCAGTCAAGAAATCAGACGACGCATTGCTCTTGGCAGAATGGCTATGAAAGACCTAGATAAGATTCTCAGAGCAGAGATGTCTCTCTCCATACAAAGATTCGACTTGTTCAAGCCATGGTATTTTCAATAACATCATATGGATGTGAAAGCTGGACAGTGAAAAAGATAGACAGGAAGAAAATTGATGCCTTTGAATTATGGTGCTGGCGGCGAATACTGTGTATACCATGGACTGCCCGAACAACAAACCAGTCTGTACTAGAGGAGATCAAACCTAAGCTTTCTTTAGAAGCTCAGACGACAAGACTTTGACTTTCATACTTTGGACACATCATGCGGAGTGAGAGATCATTAGAGAAAGACATCATGCTTGGCAAGATAGAAGGTCAACGCAAAAGAAGAAGGCCAGCAATGAGATGGATCGATACAATAACAGCAGCTACGGGTACCAGTCTGTCAACAATGAGCCGCCTGACTGAAGACCGAACACAATTTAGGGTAGCTATCCAGAGGGTCGCCATGAGTCAACTCCGACTCGATGGCACTTAACAACAACCACCTCTACTTTTGCCCTTGACCCATGCCTGGTCACATGGATTAAAAGTACGAAGAAAACACTCAGCCCCTTCAATCCAATCCATAGTTACAACTTCCCTCAGCATTGGAATCATGCCAGTGCCTCTGAAAAAGAGCTCCTTTTGACCCATCCTAAAAGGAACAAGGACCCCACATCACCAGCCTCCTACAGACCGATATCAAGTATCCCCTTCCTAGCAAAAATAACCAAAAAGATTGTTCTAACTCAGCTGCAGAATTACATTGATGACCATATCCCTCTTGACCCCTTCCAACATGGCTTCAAAAGGAACCATGGTGTGGAAACTCTGATCATGTTCCTGTTAGACTTGGTGATATCATACACCCAATCACCCAACCAAGGATGTCTACTAATTTTCCTTGACATTTAATCTGCTTTTGATTCCCTCCCTCATAAACAGCTCCTCAACAGACTCCATGACATTGGTCTTAGAGACACCATGCTAAACTGATTTCATTCATACCTTGAAAACAGAACACAACAGGTACAAATTGGTGATAAAACCTTCCTATCTTTCACCCCTTTCTAAGGAGTCCCTCAAGACTACAGCTTATCTGCCTTCCTCTTTAACATCTTCCTTCAACCCATATGCAAAATCTTTCAAGAGTATCACATACATTACCAATTATATGCTGATGACATAATGTTCTTCACCCCCTTCAACATTACTATGCCAAACTTTACCAACATCAGCAACTGCTTCACCAAGTTAACCTTTTTCCTGGCACTACCACAAAAACGTTATTAATTTCTTAACAGTGTTCTTTTTCTTACTACATGTAATGACTGCAAGACGTAAGTATAGTGTCCATAGATTCAGAGTTTGTCTTTGTAGTTTTTTATCTAAGTTCCTATACAGGAACATTGCCAAGAAATTGTACGTTCAACCCATAAGAACATAAGAGGGAGGAGTAACCTAGTGGTTGGGGCAAGGTACTTCAGGCCGGAAGGTCGGGGGTTCAAATCCCACTAGAGGACAGCAACCTTGGGCCGGAAGGACTGGGGTTTCTAGTCCCACAGATGCTCCTTGTGGTCTTGGGCAAGCCACTTAACCCTCCATTGCCCATGTTCCCTGTAAGTATTAGTGTATGTGTTTCATATCCCTGCGTGTTAAATGTATCCCCCAATTGTGTTGTGACCGCTTTGATTGAAGGATAAGGCGGTATACAAAACTGTCTAAATAAATAAATAAATAAATAAGATATGCCATACTGGGTCAGACCAAGGTCCATCAAGCCCAGTATCCTGTTTCCAACAGTGGCCAATATAGGTCATACGTACCTAGCAGTTTCCCCAAAAGACACAGGTTCCGCAATGCTTGTACTGGGTCAAGCATTGATATCCTGGGTCCCTTCTTAATAATGGTTTATGGACCTTTCCTCCAGGAACTTGTCCAAACCTTTTTTAACCCCAGCTACATTAACAGCCTTTATTACATCCTCAGATAACAAATTCCAGAGTTTGATTACACGTTGAGTGAAAAAATATTTTCTTTTATTAGTCTTAGTTTACCCTGAAGCTTCATTGCATGTCCCCTAGTCTTTCTATATTCTGATAACGTAAACAATCGATCTACGTTTACCCGTTTCACTCCGTTCATTAATTTATAGACTTCTATCATATCTCCCCTCAGCCGTCTCTTTTCCAGGTTAAAGAGCCCTAACCTTTTTAGCCTTTCCTCATAAGAGTATCTTTCCATCCCCTTTACCATTTTGGTGGCTCTTCTCTGAACCTTTTCTAATAACGCAATATCCTTTTTAAGATACGGTGACCAGAATTGCACACAATATTCAAGGTGCGATCTCACTATGGAACGGTATAGAGGCATTATAATATCTTTTGTTTTATTTTCCATTCCTTTCCTTATGATACCTAGCATTCTATTTGCTCTCTTGGCTGCCGCTGCACACTGGGCCGATGGTTTTAACATGTTATCCACAATGATGCCTAAATCTTTTTCCTGGGTGGTGGTTCCTAATGTGGAACCTTGCATTGTGTAACCATAGTTTGGGTTGTTCTTCCCTAGGTGCATTACTTTGCACTTGTCCACATTAAATTTCATCTGCCATTTTGATGCCCAGTCTTTCAATTTATCAAGATCCTCTTGCAATTTTCCACAATACTCTTGGGTTTTAACAACTTTAAATAGTTTTGTGTCATCTGCAAATTTGATAACCTCACTCGTTATTCCACTTTCCAGATCATTTATGAATATGTCAAAAATCAGCGGACCCAGCAGAGATCCCTGGGGTACACCACTATTCACCTTTCTCCATTGGGAAAATTGGCCATTCAGCCCAACCCTCTGCTTTCTATCTTTTAACCAGTTCCTGATCCACAGTAGTACACTGCCTCCTATCCCATGACTCTTTAGTTTTTCGAAAAGTCTCCGATGAGGGACCTTGTCAAAGGCTTTCTGAAAGTCCAGATCCACTATATCAACCGACTCACCTTTGTCCACCTGTTTATTCACACTTTCAAAAAAACATAACAGATTAGTAAGACAAGATCTTCCTTGTCTAAAGCCATGTTGGCTGTCTCCCATTAGGCCATGACTATCTACATGTCGAGTAATTTTATTCATTATGATGGTTTCTAGCATTTTTCCCGGTACTGACGTGAGGCTCACCGGTCTGTAGTTTTCCGGATCACCCCATGCAAGAGAACATCCTACTAGAACACAAAAATAACAGATAAATCAAGCAGATACTAGTGACTAATGCTACAGGGTGCATGTCTGTCACTTGTGGTAGTCCACAAAGCAAGTTTTGCCCTTATTGGAGTGAAGCCGGACTTTGCAGACCCTGCACATGACCGTAGTGTTCTTCGAACACATGTAACAGCGTCCCTGTGTGCAGCTGATGCGTTCATTAAGTAACTCCTGTGAGTGCCGGACATCTTTTGGCAAGTTGGCTACGTGATTGGATCTGATTGAATGTTCCTGAATGGGAGTGCCCTTCAAGAGACACAAGGTGATGTCACGTCTGAATGTCAGATGATCCATATCACTTCCATGAAGGTGACAATGTATTTTCCAAGCAGCCACGACAGATACATTGAGGACGTTTGTGAATAGTGGCCTCCACCATTTCTTTCCACATACAGATGGCCTGTAGCTTGCTAAGAGCCTGTCCATGAGATCCATTCCACCCATTCCTTCATTATAGCGCTTCACCACAAAGGGTTGAGACACAGCAACATCTGATGTACCCTTGACTCGGACGTGTGGTTTGAAGTAGGTCGTGTTACTGGCAATGCAGACAACAGAATTGTCATGCCACTTTGCTACATAGACTGACCCATCACATTGGTAATGATAGGGGTATGTTTACTAAACCGCATTAACATAGCAGATGCTACATTAACGCGCCAACATGCGTTAATGTTACCTAATGCGCATTAATGTTACATAACGCGCGTTAGCGTTCCCAGCTGCGGTAAGTTCTGCAGAGGGTGGAGAGAGGGCAGAGAGAAGGGGTCAATGGGCGGGGAAGAGGCCCCTTCCACACTAACGCGGGGAACTGAAGGGCTGAATCTTACCGCAACTGAAAACCTGGCGTTAGCACAAATTTGCAAGAGAGAGAATCCATTTGTGTGTCAGCAATGTACAGCATAGGCAGGGAGCCCAAGAAAAGTGATAGTAGTGCTCCATTTGCAGCAACAGCATAGTGCCCAAGTATGAAAGGCCACTGTAGTGATGGTGCAAATGGGGCATAGGGGGCTGCAGGCGGGACATATAGTGGGGGCAGCTTGAGTACAGGGTGGACTAGGCAGTCGCCTAGGAACATAGAAACCGGACATCAGCAAGACAGCAGCTGACAAAGGCCAAACACAATCCACCTACATCTACATGGTCTACCCTAGCTAACAGTTGCCAGAGCACTGACCTGACATCCCCCCAGCCAACCCTCCCCCAAGCGGAAGGGACATAATATTGGCAGGTGGTGATGGGGCGGATGTGAGGATGCCCATGTATGCCTCCCCACCAGGACCCTGCTCCCTAGGCAACCGCCTACCCACACAGTGGATGGCCTGGAACTGCACACTACCAGCACCGACAGCATATGGTCATGTCAGCATGGCGGGGGGGGGTATGCCCATGCTGGAGGGGGCAGTGGCACCTGCCTACAGTGGATCCAGGCCATGCCCTGTACCAGTACGTGGCATGCAGTGGAACATAAAAGGTCTGGCTGAGGATAGGTACAGGTAGCTCCAGGGACTACTGTGCATCTGTGGCAACAGTGTGATGTAGTACATGCAGCCAGTGTGTCCAGAAGCAGAGGATCACAGGTTGAAGTCCCAGCTGTGGATCCTGCAGAGCATGTCCCTATATTTTACCCTACAATGCAGATACAACAGCAACATGTGCAAAGCCCAAAGCAGAGGCAAACAGGGGTAAAAGCACCCACTCACACAGGCTCCACAATCCAAAGCTGCACGGACAGTCAGGCTGTTGGCCCCAGCACGGAGCTGCAGTTATCACCAGAGCACTACTACTACCTCCTGCACAGTTTATCAATGTCAGCACTGTGATCAGGACCAGTGTGGCAGGCAGGGTTGCCAATCACCCCTATCTTTGCACAATGCTGCAATAGGAGTGTGTGTATGTTTATGTTTATCCATTGTTTCTGTGGCTGCCCACACCTCACTTGGCCCACAATGTCCCACTGTTACCAGTGTTAGCCTGAATATGTGCATAATGAGGAACAAGGTATTGTGGGTATGGCCCGGACAGGGTGGATTGACCAGGATGCATCTTCACAGGGTGTGGGGCAATGGCTGGGACACTGTGGTGCTCGACCACCGCTTGCATGGAGAGGGTGGCCACAGCTTCGCATGCTGGGAGGGCACTCACTCTGACCGAGCAGTGACCATGGCATGTCTAGGTTCCCACATAGCGCTCTACACTATCTGTCTCCAATGATACTTGTGTGTTTCCAGTGCTGGGGTCCAATCACTGAGATACCTGCTTGGTGCACATAGTTCCTCTGTGAGCATGCACTATGGACTGGCTAGTGGACTGTCTGCAGTTAGACTGTGCATGGTTGGAACACCTTGTAGGGTACTGCAGGTGCAGTCTGACTGTGCTATCTGCTGGTGAATGGCAGACCATGGTGTGAGGCAGTTGGGGTTTTCCAGATCTAACCCCAGCATTACTGCTGGTCTGCCACTGCCCCAGTCACAGGTATTGCTCTGGCTCACCAACCCTGGAGGGCTGCCTTATACCAGCAGGAAAGAGGTTGTTTCACCGGGGCTCAGGCACCTGTCCCTTACCTACAAAAAGGGTGATTGTGGGCCCTTTGGGGTATATAGTGTATACCACTTTGACCTGTAAAGGCACTGCTACACAAACCTCATGCAAGTCTAGAAACCCCTCTGCCCTGATAACAGGTGCCCATGTCAGCCAGACCCTAACACTGGTTACGCAGTAATCTGGGTGGTGTCTTGTCCCAGAGGGCCACACATGATTGCAGAATACAGATGGCTACTGAATTACCTTCAGATGCACTGCAAGGAACACCTGTCCCACACTGGTAGTGAGGGGGATGTACAGCAGGACCTATCTCTAGCACCACATGTACTGTGGACCTAGTGCTGGGCATCCATCCTATCCCTCAGGGTGAACACAGAACCTGCACAATGGCATGGTCTGTAGCTACTCTGTGCCAGTATCACTCACTGTCAGTTCATCTTTCCAAGCTGAGGTACCGGAGAGGTGCAGACCCCATTTGGTGATCAGCTGTAGACAGCTATTCAGCATGTGCATTGCATCATGGGTACTGGTGGGGTTTACCCTATCCTGGCACTCGGAGCAGACAGTTTGTGCGGTGACCTGCAGTCCTTCTGTACCCAGCCATTACTGTGAGCTACACCATGGAGATATAGCCTACTGGTTAGTACAATGCCATTCTCAGCAGTGTTCATGGGTTCAATTCCTCATAGTTCCCTCCTTTCATGCCTGTCCTACTCAAATAGTGTGCATGCCTGTAATAGTCATATTTTTGCAGATCTGTGCTGCCGGCCTATAATACCCTCGCCACAGTTGCCAACATTCCTTCGGTCCGTCTATCTGCATCTGTCAGCTGTGTAGAGTCCTGTCTGCCTGTGCAGGCTGCCACCCCATGTCCTGCACTGCTACCCTTTCCTGCATTGCAGCTCTTCGTGCTTGCCTCACCTGTGCCTGATCTGCATGGCACCACTACCACTCCTTTGTCCACCCATCATTGTAACTATCCTGCCACCTCCGCCTCCACTGGGGGACACGTATTCCCATCGTCTTCCACCCACTGTCTTTCCAGTACTTTACATTGCCAACACCCTGTGCTGTGGTACAGTTGCCCCCACCATGTTTCTCAACGGTACTGACAGCCACATGGGATGTCCGCAGATATGGCAGGTCCAGCAGCTCCCAGCTCTCCTTCTTTCACTCACCTATTCATTGCCTTTCCTCAGTGCTCTATCTAGTGTTAGGACTACATCTGTCTCTATGCCTCACAGGTCATGCATGTCATCCTGAAGCACCTTGCAGCCCCTTAGGGCACACTAACCTAGGGCACTGTAACCTTGTTAGGCCACCTTAACCTATGGTTCCATAACCCAGGGTGCCTTCTAAGGTGCCTTGTCCAGGGGTGCCTAATACAGTGCTTAGCCTAAGGAGCCTTATAGGGCACCTTACAAAGCACCTTATGAGGCACCTTATAAGGCACATTACAGGGCACCATACAGGGCACCTAACAAAGCAACTTATAAGGTGCTTTATAAGGCATCTAACAGGGCATCTTACAAGGCACCATGTAAGGCACTTAACAAGGTACCTTACTTATAAGGCGCCTAACAAGGCACCTTATTTATAAAGCACCTTACAAGGCACCTTACAAGGAACCTAACAAGGCACCTAACAGGGCATCTTATAAGGCACCTAACAGGGCATCTTATAAGGCACTGTATAAGGCACTTTACAAGGCACATTACAAGGCACCATACAAGGCACCTTATTTATAAGACACCTTATAAGGCACCTAACCTTACAAGGCACCTTATAAGGCACCTAACATGGCATCTTATAAGGCACCTAACAAGGCACCTAACAGGGCACCTTGTAAGTCACCTAACAGGTCACTGTATAAGGCACCTTATAAGCCACCTAACATGGCAGCTAACATGGCATCTTATAAGACACCTAACATGGCATCTTATAAGACACCTAACATGGCATCTTATAAGACACCTAACATGGCATCTTATAAGACACCTAACATGGCATCTTGTAAGTTACCTAACAGGTCACCTTATAAGGCACCGTATAAGGCATCTAACAAGGCACCTTACTTATAAGGCAAATTACAAGGCGCCTAACAAGGCACCTTATAAGGCACCTAACAAGGCACCTTACTTACATGGAGCCTTATAAGGCACCTTACTTATAAGTCGACTTGTAAAGTGTCTTGTAAGGTGCCTTATATGTAAGGTGCCTTATAAGGCGCCTTGTAACGCGCGTTAATCTAAGGCGCCTTGTAACCCATGTTAGCTGATACGGCTTGCCGTAATGATGCAACGCCCATGCCTTTATATGGGCATCTGTACCATTACCGTGGAACCTAACGTGGGTAATATTACCACGGTTTAGTAAACATACCCCATAGTCTCCTCATTGGCCACTCTTCATGTCCTTTGTACTTCGAAGTTCTTTGTGTGCTCCGCCAGTTCTCAGTTCCCGAATGGTTCCTGTAGCTGCAACATTTCTCTCTGCGAGTGGCTTGATCAGTGCGTAACTTGTAAAAAATTTATTGAAGAACAGGTGGTGACGAATTACATCTGAATGCTTTTCAATAACATCAACTATATGGTTTATGACCCTGGAGCCCAGAGGTTCCATCGAATGCATAGAACTTTCTTGTCCGGTGTACAGCTTAATGTTGTAAGGGTAGCTGTCGATGCCACACATACAGCACCACTTAAAACCAAATCTAATTGGTTTTCCTCCTATAAACATTTTCATGCTGTGGCGGCCAAAGTACGGAGTCAGACTCATCAATACTCAATTCATGGTGGAAAAACCCAAACTGCATCACATTTGCGTTGATGGCAGTAATAAGTGGAGCAACCTTAGCCGTCTTGTCGCCTGCTTTGAGTTCAGCATTGTCAGCCAAGTGAAAGTATTTTTTGATGGTCTGATACCTCTTGCTGCTCATGGCCTGACGGACAATAGGCACGCCTAGATCTTGCTGACTGCTCCAGTAGTCTGACTCCTGTGGCAGGACGTGATAGCCAGACAACAGCAGGATTCCCAGAAAGCGACAAATTTCATCCACTGTGACATGAAACTGACTGTCGTTCTTATCTCGGTTAGCGTAAAGGTTGCTTTGCGTTACAATTTCCGTTAGCATTTTGTCATCAAATATAAGGCTCCATATGGAAAACGGAGAAAGCGACAACAGAACAGGAAAACTGTCAGGTAAATGACTTTGCACCAGTGATGAAATTACCTTAGTGAACTTTGTTGACTTTTTCCACTGAATTGCCTGTTTCTGCTTCGGATTCTTACACTTTTTTGCTGGAGGGCTGCTTTCATCTTCACTACTAACACTCTCATCTTCGTCTGTCTCCTCCTCTATCACTTCCAGTTCACCAGCAGTTTCAAAGGGGTCATCATTGTTCAAATTGTCAGGAACATCTTCGACATCACTGTCAGCTGCAGATTCACCTGCAGACGGCGGCAAAACAGTGATGGTTGTTGGACGAGTTAAACGTTCCACAGTTGACATAGCATCTTGGACTGTAATTGCCCGATGAATTTTGCTACGTCTGGTGCCATAGAAGCTTCTTGTATCCATTGTTTATCAAAACTGAAGGAATTATCTGAAAACAATGCGCATTGGCAATTATTAGTCGACTTTTGGATAATCCTGGCAGTGTTCCTATATAGGAACATGAGACATATACATAAACTTTACTCCCCATCACAAATCAAATAAAATGTGAGTGCACCTGTGCAACATGACCAGGCATGCCTCGTACACAATGATAAGCGTCAAAATGTAAAACAACCAAGTATCTCAAAATTATAACTGCTAAATTTGACTTACCCTCAAATTGTAAAAAATGTGAAACTTTAAGTGAAATTAAAACTGTTGTGCAACTGAGACCATTTAATGTTTGCACCACTGTTAAATATGACGTCACCACTTGTTCACATTCTGCAAAGAATATTTGTATTTGAAAATCACGTACATAAAAAATAGGTAACGTTTGTCATGTTCCCATACAGGAATATTGCTGGTAAAAACAATAGCTCCACCAACACAACCTTATAATTAACCAAGCTAAAACAGAAGCCATCCACATCTTCTCCAACCCATCCTTTGTTCCCCCGGACTTCTGTTGTCCTCGGAGATTATACTATCACTGTAAAGACTGAAGTCAAATATCTAGGTTTAATAATAGACCAAAATCTTACCTTCCAGGAGCAGATAAAAAGAACAACTAATCCTATCTACTCAAAAATACGAACCCTGAGGAATCTCCGCTCCTTGCTAAACCCCCCAACTCATTCCGAACTGTCTGCCAAACCTTAATGACCTCGACCCTTGACTACTGCAACCTCATATATTTATTTATTTTTATTTAACATTTCTTATATACTGCCTTTCATGATATCAAGGTGGTTTACATTGAACAAACTGAAATTACATTGAACAGGGCATTATAACTTGGAGATAACAATTTTACAGGGAATATATCACAGTCTTCTAAAACATAGCATACACCCCCTCCAGATGGCGCAGAATACAATAGCATGCCTAATCACCAACACATCCAGACAAGGTCACATCACCCCTGTCCTCAAGGACCTCCACTGACTCCCTATGCAGGCCAGGATAAAATTCAAAACCATCACATTAATACACAAAGTACTACACAATGAATCCGCCCCAAGTCTACTCTCATTCCTCTCTAAACCAGACAGCACCAGACCACGTAGATCAAACACAGCAAACATCTTAAACATACCCTAAGAACATAAGATATGCCATACTGGGTCAGACCAAGGTCCATCAAGCCCAGTATTCTGTTTCCAACAGTGGCCAATCTAGGTCATATGTACCTAGCAGTTTCCCCAAGGGACACAGGTTCCACAATGCTTGTATTGGTTCAAGCATTGATATCCTGGGTCCCTTCTTAATAATGGCTTATGGATCTTTCCTCCAGGAACTTGTCCAAACCTTTTTTAAACCCAGCTACACTAACAGCCTTTACTACATCCTCCGGTAACAAATTCCAGAGTTTGATTACCCGTTGAGTGAAAAAATATTTTCTTTTATTAGTCTTAAATAGTTTACCCTGTAGCTTCATTGCATGTCCCCTAGTCTTTCTATATTCTGATAAGGTAAACAATCGATCTACGTTTACCCATTCCACTCCGCTCATTAATTTATAGACTTCTATCATATCTCCCCTCAGCCGTCTCTTTTCCAGGTTAAAGAGCCCTAACCTTTTTAGCCTTTTCTTCATAGGAGTATCCTTCCATCCCCTTTACCATTTTGGTGGCTCTTCTCTGAACCTTTTCTAATAACTCTATATTCTTTTTAAGATACGGCGACCAGAATTGCACACAATATTCAAGGTGCGGTCTCACCATGGAACGATATAGAGGCATTATAATATCCTTTGTTTTATTTTCCATTCCTTTCCTTATCATACCTAGCATTCTATTTGCTCTCTTGGCCGCCGCTGCACACTGGGCCGAGGGTTTTAACATGGTATCCACATAACGCCTAAATCTTTTTCCTGGGTGGTGGTTCCTAATGTGGAACCTTGCATCGTGTAACCATAGTTTGGGTTGTTCTTCCCTAGGTGCATAACCTTGCACTTGTCCACATTAAATTCATCTGCCATTTTGATGCCCAGTCTTCCAATTTATCAAGATCCTCTTACAATTTTCCACAATCCTCTTGGGTTTTAACAACTTTAAATAGTTTTGTGTCATCTGCAAATTTGATAACCTCACTCGTTATTCCACTTTCCAGGTCATTTATGAATATGTCAAAAAGCAGCGGACCCAGCACATATCCTTGGGGTACACCACTATTCACCAAACTCCATTGGGAAAATACGCCATTAATCCCTACCCTCTGATTACAATCTTATAACCAGTTCCTGATCCACAATAGTACACTGCCTCCTATCCCATGACTCTTTAGTTTTGCCAAAAGTCTCGCATGAGGGACCTTGTCAAAGGCTTTCTGAAAGTCCAGATACACAATAATCAACCGACTCACCTTTGTCCACCTGATTATTCACTCCTTCAAAAAAACATAACAGATTAGTAAGACAAGATCTTCCTTGTCTAAAGCCATGTTGGCTGTCTCTCATTAGTTCATGACTATCTACATGCTGAGTAATTTTATTCTTTATGATGGTTTCTATCATTTTTCCCGGTATTGACGTCAGGCTCACTGGTCTGTAGTTTCCCGGATCACCCCTGGAACCCTTTTTAAAAATTGGTGTTACATTGGCGATCCTCCAATCTTCAGGTATTAGAGATGATTTTAATGATAGTTCACAGATTACTAATAGTAGGTCTGCACTTCTGATATTTCAGTTCTTTTCAATACCCTTGGATGTATACCATCCGGCCCAGGTGATTTGCTACTCTTCAGCTTATCTAATAGTTGTAATACATCTTCTCGATGTATCGATATTTCCTTCAATTCTTCTGCACCTTTAAATACCACTTCAGTCATGGGTAACATCCCTACATCTTCCTCAGTAAAGACTGAAGCAAAGAATTAGTTCAGTCTCTCCGCTATCGCCTTGTCGCCTCTTAGTGCTTCTTTAACCCCTTTATCATCTAATGGACCAACTGACTCTCTCACAGGTTTTTTGCTACGAATGTACTTGAAAAGGTATTTACTTCGTGTTTTTGCTTCTGCAGCAAGCTTCTTCTCAAATTCTCCCTTTGCCTGCCTTATCAATGCCTTGCATTTGACTTGCCAGTGCTTGTGGTGGTTCCAGGTTTCTTCGTTTGGCACTTTTATCCATTTCCTGAAAGATGCTTTTTTGGCAACAGCCGCCTCTCTGACCTCAACATTAAACCATGCTGGCAGTTGTTTGGACTTCTTTCCACTTTTCTTAAAGCGTGGAATACAGCTGGTCTGGGCTTCCAAGATAGTATTTTTCAACAACAGCCAAGCCTGATGTACGTCTTTAACCTTTGCAACTGCTCCTTTTAGTTTTTTTCTTAACTGTTTTTCCCTCATTTTATCATAGTCTCCCTTTCGAAAGTTAAAAGGTAGTACTGTGGATTTCCTTACTATCCCCTCCTCCACTAATTAAATCAAAGGCGATCATGCTATGATCACTATTGCCAAGTGGCTCGAACAACTTTATCTCTTGCACTAGATCTGGTGTTCCACTAAGGATTAGGTCTAATATGGCTTCCCCTCTGGTTGGTTCATGAACCAGCTGCTCCAAGAAGCAGTCATTTATTTCATCTAGGAACTTTATCTCCCTAGCATGTCCTGACATGACACTGACCCAGTCGATACCGGGGTAATTGAAATCACCCATTATTATACTGTGCTGTAACTTTTGTTAGCTTCCTTGATTTCTTTGAGCATTTCATCATCCATTTGGTCATTCTGGCCAGGCGCTCGATAGTACACCCCCACTGCCATTGCCTTCCCCCTTTTACATGGAATTTCAATCCATATAGATTCTACAGCAGATTTTGTTTCCTGCAAAACTTTAATCCTTTCTGACTCAATGCCCTCTCTAACTAGAGAGCAACCCCACCACCAATTTGATCAGCTCTATCATTACGATATAGTTTGTACCCAGGTATCACAGTGTCCCACTGGTTGTCGTCCTTCCACCATGTCTCTGATATTCCAATCATATCTAACCTTTCATTTAGTGCTATATATTCTAACTCTCCCATCTTATTTTTTAGACTTCTAGCATTTGCATACAAGCATTTTAGAGAATGTATTTTATCCATATTAATTTGTCTGTTAGACATGAGTAATTTGGGATCTTTAAGCTCTGTCTGCTCCATACTTGAGGGCATTTGGGCTACTTTACTCTTTTGTGGAACCTCTCTGCTTTCGGTAGTATCCTTCAAAAATACATTCTTCCGAACCATCTGCTCTTGGCGACTGTCGGCTTTCCCCTAATATCTAGTTTAAAAGCTGCTCTATCTCCTTTTTTAAGTGTTAATGCCAGCAGCCTGGTTCCATCCCGGTTAAGGTGAAGCCCATTCCTTCGGAAGAGCCCCTCCTTTCCCCAGAATGTTCCCCAGTTCCTAACAAATCCAAACCCCTCATCTCTGCACCATTGTCTCATCCACGCATTGAGACTCCGGAGCTTCTGTCTGCCTTTTGGGTCCTGCGCGTGGAACAGGAAGCATTTCGGAGAATGCTACCCTGAAGTTCTGGATTTCAACTTCCTACCTAAAAGCCTAAATTTAGCCTCCAGAAACCTCCCTACCACATTTTCCTATGTCATTGGTACCAACATGTACCAAGACAGCAGACTCCTCCCCAGCACTATCTAAGACCTTATCTAGGTGGCGCGTGAGGTCCGCTACCTTCGCACCAGGCAGGCATGTTACCAGGCGATCCCTCACGTCCACCAGCCACCCAGCTATCTACATGCCTAATGATCGAATCACCAACTATAACGGCTGTCCTAACCCTTCCCTCATGGGCACATGGCTCTGGAGAAACTTCCTCGGTGCGAGAGGGTTTTACATCACCTGGAGGACAGGTCCTAGTTACAGGATCACTTCCTGCCACACCAGGGTGATGCTCTCCCTGTCACGTGACCTCTCTCCTCCATGGCAACAGGTATGCTGCCAGACTGGAGGTGGGACTTCAGGACTATATCCCTGTAGGTCTCGTCCTATGTACCTCTCTCTGTCTGTCTTATGTTTTCCAAGTCTGCTACTTTAGCCTCTAGAGAATGGACTCGTTCCCTGAGAGCAAAAGCTCCTTGGCACCTAGTGCACACGTAAGACCTCTCACTAACTGGGAGAAAATCATACATGTGACACTCAATGCAAAAGACTGGAAAGCCCCCATCCCGCTGCTGGACTGCTGTCTGCATCTTAGTTTTAAGTTTGTGTTTAGATCTAAGTTCTTTACTTACTAAGGGTTGCTATGGATATTTATACTAATAAAACTGATCCTAATACGTGTAATATACCTTGTTCACCTGAAGCTTATCTAATCTCAGGTCAATAGTGTATGACTGATTTGGGTAATGAGCTTCACCTGAGAGCACCTCCTGTCTTTTAAGATGTGTAAGTACCTATAAAGCTACGATTATCCCGGGGGTGGGTGGGTGTGGGGAGGGTGGGAGGGAATTAACACTTATTAAAAGAGAGCTGCTACACAGTACCCTGTCTTGTGCTGCTGAGGTAAGCTATATTCTGATTTGATTTAAATTATAGCTCTTAGCTGCTGCTAGGCTCTAACTTCTTATGAAATTTAAAGTACAAGCTCTCTGCTGGGTTCTAAATTTAACCAGAAATCTCTTTTGTGTGTTGTAAATTTAAGCTAAAAGAACTTTGCTGATGCTAGGCCCTGAGTGACTATTAAATGTAAACTACAAGCCCTCTGCTGGGTTGCAAATGTAACCAGAAAGCTCTCTTCTGTGTTTTAAATTTAAACTAAAAGAACTTTGCTGTTACTAGGCCCTGAGTGACTACTAAATTTAAAGTACAAGCTCTCTGCTGGGTATGAAATGTAACCAGAGAGGTCTCCTCTGTGTTTTAAATGTAAACTTAAACTGCTGCTACTAGGCCCTGACTGATTTAACAAAAATAGTGGATCACAGATTAATTAGCTTTAATACAAAGAATTCCTTTTAGAAAATTACCAAAAGTAAATACTCACAGTTGCAGATCTCCCTCCAGAAGCAACAGTCCCCCTTACCAGTCTTTCAAGAAGAAGAAAAAGAGCATACAATCCACATGTAACCAAGCCGTCTCCCTCTATGCCCCCTCTGTATGGAATGCCCTTCCTCCTGACCTAAGAGGGTGCTCTGACCACTTGGAATTCCACAAAAAGCTTAAAACTGTCCTTTTTCGGGAATATGTTACCCTGCCTCCCCTAAACCTCAAGTCTCCAAAGCTATCCAAAACCAATTTCCATCTTCTCCCCTCCTCAATCCCGGTCCCCTTGACGTCCCTCCTATCTACCCAACTCCCACTGTAAATATGTAAATAGTTCTATTGAAATTGTTCCACCATTGTATTCAAATTGTTGTTGTTCTCTTTAAAACAGCTGTGAAAACAGTTACCTCATCTTCTATGTAAACCGTTTTGAATCATAGAAGGATGGTATATTAAAAAATGTTAAATAAATAAATAAATAAGGTGGAAGGAGGAGAAGCTGGGGCTGCTTCAGGAAGTGAATGTCACCCAGATTAAGGAGAAGACGCTGTTGTCTAGAAAGACAGAGTATTTGGAGAATCAGTCTTGAAGGAACAATTTTTCCTCATATTTTGTCTTCATTGGAGATGGTGAAGAGATATTAAAAATTCCCCCTCCTCCACGCCTGACCTGGGCACAGAACCTGTCTCTGGATTCTGCCTCCTAGGGTTCTGGTTCTGAGGGAGCCCCCTGGGGATGGGGGACCTTATGGGGCTCCTGGACAGCTCCCTGGAAGTGGTAACTGAGCAGTCTACTCTCCTAGTTATTTTTTTATTTAACTAGGCTTATATTCTGCTTTTCTAGTGGTCAAAGCGGTGTACATTCAGGTACTGTATATATATTTTCCCTTGTCCCCAAAGGGCTCACAATTTATGTTTTTGTACCTGAGGCAGTGGAGGGTTAAGTGGCTTGCCCAAGGCCACAAGGAGCACCTGCAGTACTAGAAACCCCAGTCCTTCTGACCCAAGGTTGCTGCCCTCTAGCAGGATTTGAACCCCTGGCCCTCCATCTGGAGGTAATTTGCCCCAAACACTAGGCCACTCCTCCCTCCTTTGCTTTGGAATCTGATAGAAATTTGGTCTTGCGTCTGTATTTCAAAAATTTGTGGGAGCAGTTTTCAGGGTCTCATGTTCATATTTTTACCGATCTTCCTCGGGAGACTCAATTAAGGAGGAGGGAATTCCTGGGTCATAAGCCTAGGGTCCATGTTCTGGGGGGCTTCTTTCTTATTGAAATATCCTTGTCCTTTTTTTTTTTTTTATCCCAAGCAACTCCTGGAGTCTTTGATTGCTGGGGAAGATGCAGTGTTAGTCTCTTCTTGCCTTTGTGCATATTGTTTTCTCTTTTAATAGAATCCTCCATTGAGGTGGCACCTACATGTTTTGATTTCCTTGAGTCCATCCCCTTTTTAGGGGACTAATTTGCAATACTTTTTTTCCTTATTGGAGATGTATTGCTAGCTATTTGCATTCTTTCATGTATTATGCTTGGATGTAGTTTTTTTTAAAGTACTAATAAAAATAAAATTTAAAAAAGGAAAGAAAATCACACTAAGTGCCCTCAGCTCAGATATTACTACTAGTTATCATTTGTATAGCACTACAAGGTGTACGCAGCGTTGTACATATAGATGTAAGAGACAGGCCCCCCTGCTCATCAGAGTTCTGGAGGAACCGCTAGAACTGGCACTTAAGGAGCAATGGGAGAGATAAGAAGAGAACCAGGACAATGCAGAGCCCCTAAAACCAAGTGAGGACAATGTATCAAGGAGAAGATGGTCAACAGTGACAAAAGCAGCAGAAAGGTCAAGAAGAATGAGGCCTTCGGATTTTGCCAGAAACAAATCGCTGGAAACTTTAGTAAGAGCTGTTTCATGTAGAGTGTAAGGGACGAAAACCAGATTGAAATGGATCAAGGAAGGCTTGAGAGGAGAGAAATCAAGGCAACGGCTGAGAACTGCACCTTCAAGAATTTTGGAAATGAAAGGAAGAAGGTAGATGGGTCGGATAATTGGAAGGACAAGTAGGGTCAAGTGAAGGTTTCTTGAGGAGAGGTGTGGTCAGAGCATGCTTGAAGGCTGCAGGGAAAGTTGCAGTAGATAACGACAGGCTGAGAATGTGTATGATGGAAGAGTTGACAGAGGAGGAGATGGAATTAAGGAGATGGATGGGGATAGGATCAGAGGAACAGGGAGTAAGTTTAGAAGAGGAAAGAAGATGAGGTTTCCATGGTGTTTGAATATCAGCTGTTTTGAGAACTGGGCCGGTTTCTATATTTAGTTTAGGTCTGATGAATAGCATGGATACTTCCATCACAGTGACTGCTAGCTGTAGGAATAGTGGCGCTGAATATGTGGAGGAAGTTAAACACTGGTACTAGTATTTAACGTAAGCTGGTCAACATTGTGCCAGCCGAATATTGGCCCCCAAGTTTTCAGCATTTTATGGGATGAAAGATAATGAAACTGGCTGTGGAGATGGAGAAAGAGCCTAACAGCTCATTTTTCTAATGCAATTGATGGGGCTGGAAGTGGGAACTTCTGAGATGAGGTAATGAGATAAAGTGGAGCCATCTGATGGAACCATTGACAAGCCTTTTCGCCAATGCAAATTCTTCAAAATTCTGCTACGATCCTAGCGACAGTGTTCTGATAAAATTGCAAATGCTTTAGCAGCTCTTATATAAAGATCATACGGTCATTTAAGGTCGATTACATGCTGTATGCCGATGACGTTCTACTCTACACCCCCATCTCTACTGACCATTTGGATCTCTCCCCTCTAATAAATTGTTTCAATGCAGTTTCTGATTGGCTTCTCTCCCAAAACCTCCGTATACAACATAAGAAAATGGAAGTCCTCTTTATCACGAGGAATCCCAACTTTAACCCACCACAATATCTCAAAACTAAGGAAGCCGAACTGCAATCCAAACCCTCAATACGCTACCTAGGAGTCATTCTGGATCAACACCTAGATATGAAGTCCCACATAGGAAACACGGTCAGAACAGTATACTACAAGATCCGCTCTTTGAGACACCTACGCTCCATGTTGGAACCAAAAGATTTCAGGACAATATACCAAACACTGATCATACCCCACTTCGATTACGCCAATGTCATTCTTCAAGGTCTTCCTCAATCCACCTTAAACCCGTTACAGCTGGCAATGAATGCCGCAGCAAGGGTACTTTATGGAGTCGCCAGACTGACCATGTTACTCCTCTGCTGATTCAATTACATTGGCTACCCATTCAGGCCAGAATTCTCTTCAAAAACTTTACTTCTCACGTTCAAAGCTCTCAATAAACTCTCCGCTGCATCCTTATCTGCCCTTATTCACACTACTACACCAAACAGAACAAGAAGATTCTCGTCCATCAACTCCCTAAAGCTCCCAAAAGCCCTTACAAGCTGCTCTTCTTCTACAGCCAACAGAGCCTTTATCCTTTGTGCCCCTAGGTGCTGGAATGCACTACCCCCTGGCATCCGGGCTATCAACAGCCTATCACAATTCAGGAAAGCCCTCACATTTAATCTCTTCAACAAGTACCTTATAGAGTCATCTACACCCATTGACATTTAGTGTTCCCACCCAATTAACAAACTCCATGATATCTCAATAACATGCTTAGGCTGATTCTCTATAACGATTGATCCTGTTCCTAGTAACATGTTCCTATTCAGTAGTACTACATCTGTAAATAGACTGTAAATAGATTCCCTTGTTATCCAAGTTCCTTCCCTTGTTAACTGTAAACTCATGCAAGTTAACTGTACTGAGATTTTTGTTCTATGTGAACCGCGCTGATGCTGAATAGTGCGGTATATAAGAGAATATAAATAAATAAATAAATAAATAAATAAAATAAAGGCAATAGTCAGGTCTATGTATAAGATGTGAATACATTTTGAGCAACCCTGGGGAGCTTTTTGTGTACAATGGCTTCAAAGTACTTGTCCATCCATAGAAGGACTAACTGAAGAATGGAAGTCACCTGTGGTAAGAATCCTGCTTTTGCAAGGTGCACTAGAACACACAGGCCCCCCGGTTCCCTCCCACTGTCCTGGAACAGCTTCTGGAGCTAAATTCTTGTCTTCCCCGCACCTATGAGTGCGGATTCTGATGACTCTGCTGTTATCACATCATCTGGTGTCCTGGAGAAAGACAGAGAGGAGGAACTGATGTTTTCTCTTCTCTTCTCTAGAGAGGCAAGCTGACCTGTGCAGGGAAGTGCTACAGTGTCCTCCGGGTTTTGTCTGCATCAATGACAGGAACAGTAGCGCCAGCTGCACATCGCTTTGCTACAGGGGATTCTGCAAAAATAACGGGATCTGTATCCACCACAGACAGCAGGAGCCCAGATGCCAGTAAGTAGCCAACTTTTGTCACTGGGATCTGCTGTTCTCTAGGTTACGATGTTGGTGTTCATGTAAGCCAGGGCTGGGCAGTTCTGCTCATTGGAGGTCTCATGCAGTCTACATGACACAGATTTGCATGCACACTGCCTCAGTTGCATACAGATCCGTTTTAGGCATATTAATTAGAGTTATGAAAATCTGATCACAGTTGCCTGCCCCTCTATATGATATGCTGAATGAGACAGGTTTAAGATATTAATTTTAGGTCTACTTGCAGGGATATCCAAATTCCTAAGAATATAAGATATGCCGTACCAAAGTCCATGAAGCCCTGTATCCTGTTTCCAACAGCGGCCGATCCAGGTCACCAGTAGCTGTCAGGTTCCCAAAAAGGTATCGCAGATTCCATGTTGCTTATCCCAGGTGGATGCAATGGACTTCCCAGTTCACTCTAATAATGATTTATGGACTTTTACTCTAGGAACTTGTATCCTCGAGAGATGCAAACTGGTGAGGTTTTCAGGCTAGCATTAATGAATATGCATGAGTATTATTTCCATGTATGCAAATCTCTCTCATACATATTCATTAGATGTATCCTGGAAACCTGACCTGTTTGCAGCCTTCAAGGACTGAACTTGGACTACCCAAATCTACAGGAAGAGATAGATGAAGCTGTAGTCCAGTGTTTCTCAAGCTAGTCCTCACGTTTCAGGATATGCATGAGATGGATTTGCATACAGTGGGGGCAGTACATGCAAACTAAGTTCATGCTTATTCATTGTGAAAGCCAGACGTAGACAGAAGCATTGTGGGAATGAGTCAAATCTCTTTCTCTCCCTTGGCCCTTAGGTGCCCAATTGGCAGTGATTACTGGTTTATGGGCATGAACTGTGATTATCGAATGAGCCAGCAGACGTTGGTTGGGATCACCTGTGCTGTAATCCTTGCTGTTTTCCTCACATTGGCTCTCATCATCTACCTCCTAATGAGGCACTTTAAAGCATTACTTAAAGAAGCTAAGCTCAGTCAGACAAAAAGCAGGTGAGAAACCTTTTCTGTTCACCTTATGATCACTATGCATTGCTCTTTGGTATACTGCTTTCTGAATCACATTGTATGTCTACATTGCATAGTGTACAAGAGGCGGCATGGGTCAATGACTTCACTATAGAACTGGAGGGTAGAAGACTACTGAAGACATGATGCTCTTTTACGGCTTTCTCCCCTATGATTTAAATAAATATCCCCACTTAATATTCATTCCTCTCTTCTTCAGGACTACTTGTTTAAGAACATAAGATATGCCATACTGGGTCAGACCAAGGTCCATCAAGCCCAGTATCCTGTTTCCAACAGTGGCCAATCTAGGTCATAAGTACCTAGCAGTTTCCTCAAAAGACACAGGTTCCACAATCCTTGTATTAGGTCAAGCAGTGGATATTGTGGGTCCCCTTTAATAATGGTTTATGGACCTTTCCTCCAGGAACTTGTCCAAACCTTTTTTAAACCCAGCTATACTAACAGCTTTTATTACATCCTCCGGTAATAAATACCAGAGTTTGATTACACATTGAGTGAGAAAATATTATCTCTTATTAGTCTTATATGAGTTACATTGTAGCTTCATTTCATGTCCCCTAGTCTTTCTACATTTTACGTTTACTCGTTCCACTCCATTCGTTAATTTATAGACTTCTATCATATCTCCCCTCAGCCGTCTCTTTTCCAGGTTGAAGAGCCCTAACCTTTTTAGCCTCTCTTCATAGGAGTATCCTTCCATCCCCTTTACCATTTTGGTAACTCTTCTTTGAACCTTTTCTATTAACGCTATATCCTTTTTAAGATATGGCAACCAGAATTGCACACAATATTCAAAGTGCGGTCACACCATGGAACGATACAGAGGCATTATAATATCCTTTGTTTTATTCTCCATTCCTTTCCTTATGATACCTAGCATTCTATTTGCTCTCATGGCTGCTGCTGCACACTGGGTGGAAGGTTTTAACAAGTTATCCAAAATGAAGCCTAAATCTTTTCCCTGGGTGGTGGTTCCTAATGTGGAACCTTGCATCGTGTAACCATAGTTTGGGTTTTTCTTTCCTAGGTTCATAACTTTGCACTTGTCCACATTAAGTTTCATCTGCCATTTGGATGCCCAGTCTTCCAATTTATCAAGATCCTCCTGCAATTTTCCACAATCCTCATTGGTTTTAACAGCTTTGAATAGTTTTGTGTCATCTGCAAATTTGATAACCTCACTCGTTATTCCCATTTCCAGGTCATTTATGAATATGTTAAAAAGCAGTGGACCCAGCACAGATCCCTGGGGTACTCCACTATTCACCTTTCCCCATTGGCCATTTAGCCATACCCTCTGCTTCCTATCTTTAAACCAGTTCCTGATCCACAGTAGTACACTGCCTCCTATCCCATGACTTTTTAATTTTGCCAAAAGTCTCTGATGAGGGACCTTGTCAAAGGCTTTCTGAAAGTCCAGATACACTATATCAACCGACTCACCTTTGTCTACCTGTTTATTCACACCTTCAGATTAGTAAGACAAAACCTTCCTTGTTTAAAGCCATGTTGGCTGTCTCCCATTAAGCCATGACTATTTACATGTTCAGTAAGTTTGTTCTTTATGATGGTTTCTACCATTTTTCCCAGTACTGACGTCAGGCTCAGCGGTCTCTAGTTTCCTGGATCACCTGGAATCCTTTTTAAAAATTGGCTTTACACTGGCCATCCTCCAGTCTTCAGGTATTACAGATTACTAATAGTAGGTCTGCAATCTCATATTTCAGTTCTTTCAACACCCTTAGATGTACACCATCCCGTCCAGGTGATTTGCTACTCTTCAGTTTACCAAATAGCTGTAATACATCTTCCCGGTGTATCAATATTTCTTACAATTTTCCACAGCATCACCTTTAAAAACCATTTCAGTCATGGGAAACATCCCTACATTTTCATCAGTAAAGACCAAAGCAAAGAATTCATTCAGTCTCTCCACTATGGCCTTATGCCATCTTAGTGCCCCTTTTAACCCCTTTATCATCTAATAGTCCATCTGACTCTCACAGGTTTTTTGCTACGAATGTACTTGAAAAAGTCTTTATTATGCGTTTTTGCTTCCACAGCAAGCTTCTTCTCAAATTCTCTCTTTGCCTGCCTTATCAGTGCTTTGTATCTAACTTGCCTGTGCTTGTGTTTCCAGTTTTTGTCATTTGGCTCCTTTTTCCATTTCCTGAAAGATGGTTTTTGGCAGCAACAGTCTCTCTGACCTCACCTTTAAACCATGCTGGCAGTTTTTTGGACTTCTTTCCACTTTTCTTAAAATGTAGAAAACAGCTGGCCTGGGCTTAAAAGATGACATTTTTCAACAACACCAAGCTTGATGTAAATCTGTAACCTTTGCAACTGCTCCTTTTAGTTTTTTTCTTAACTGTTTTCCTCATAGTCTCCCTTTTAAAAGTTAAAAGGTAGCACTATGGAATTCCTTACCTTCCCTCCTCCATTTATTAAATGAAACGTGATCATGCTATGATCACTATTGCCAAGTGGCCCCAACACCCTTATCTCTTGCACCAGATCTGGTGTTCCACTAAGGACCAGGTCCAAAATAGCTTCCCCTCTGGTCAGTTCATGAACCAGCTGCTCCAAAAAGCAGGCATTTATTTCATCTAGAAACTTTATCTCCCTAGCATGTCCTGCTGTGACACTGACCCAGTCGATACCGGGGTAATTGAAATCACCCATTATTATTACTGTGCTGTAACTTTTGCTAGCGTCCCTGATTTCTTTGAGCATTTCATCATCCATTTGTTCATTCTGGCCAGGCGGTCGATAATACACCCCCACTGCCATCACCTTCCCCTTTTTACATGGAATTGAGCTGGCCTGCAATACCCCAAGCCTGCGTACCCCAACTGGATACTAGGAGACTTCAATCTGCCATCCCTACATGACTCTCAAGCGTCAGCTTTCCTTGATGCACTAACAGACCTAGGATACCTGCTGCTAATCAATGAACCATCCCACACAAAAGGTAACATGCTGGATTTGATCTTCGCTCTACTAACTGTCCGCGATGTGGCCGCCCTCACCTCACCAACCTACACCGAAGTACCATGGTCTGACCATAAGCTAATCTCGTTCCAAATTCCCATGGAAAACCAGCTCAGGAAGCTTCCTGGAAACAAGACAAACCCCACAAGAACACCCCCACAACGTTTCCACCCTTTCAACAAGGAAACCATCATGAATCGCACACAGCCACTTCTCAGCATGACAACAACAAACCTTGATAACCTACTCTCCAGCTGGAACGACAGCCTTAGTTCCATTGCACTACGCACGGGGCACAATAAAGCCCCAAGAAAAAGGGCTGCTGCACCCTGGTACTCAAAAGAACTACATGATTCCCTCCTCAAACTCAGAAAACTCGAAAGGCGATGGAGGCGTTCGCGATCCACAGAAGATGAGGAAGCTTATAACCTCCAATTAGCAATGCACCACAAGGCGATAACGGAGAAAATAAGACAAGCACACACAGACACACTACGACGATTGCTAAAGAAACCACGACTTATTCAACCTAGTCAAGAATCTAACGAGAGAACCAGGACCAGTGCAAAAAACCGAGATCCATGCCCAAGACAATGCTGACTTCCTTCAATCAAAAGTATGCCAAACCAGCAAGTCTGATGCACCCGCCTCCAACAAAGTGCAAACTAATGCAGGGAAACTAACAACATTCTCCACTCCATCACTTAAACAAATTGCTGACACCATCTCCACAATCAACACCTCTACTGCGCAGACCGATCCCTGTCCCGCCTTTTGGATAAAGGAACTAAAAACAGAGTTTAGCCCATTCTTAGCCAGACTCTTTGACACATCATTCACCTCAGGATTTTTCCCCCTAAATCTCAAACACACATCCATCAGACCTCTGCTGAAAAACAGCAAGCTTGACCCTCAGAAAGTGGAATCATAGACCAATTGCTAGTATTCCACTCCTGGCCAAGATAATAGAAAAGGAGGTCCAATGCCAGATACAACAACATGTTAACAATGCTGCGCCTCTAGACCACTGCCAACATGGCTTCAGAGAAGCCCATGGTGTCGAGACGCTACTCACCACCCTATTCAACAACATTCTCAACACAATAGATAACATTCACCGCGGTGTGGCTCTCATATTCTTGGATATCGCCGCAGCATTCGACTCAGTATGCCACACGACCCTTCTGAGACAGCTCGAGGAGAAAGGCATCTGTGATTTAGCCCTAACCTGGTGTAAATCATACTTATCTGATAGATGGCAGCATGTGCGAACAGAGACATCAACATCTGAACCATTCCACCAGAAACAGGGCGTTCCGCAGGGATCCTCCCTATCAGCCCTAGTGTTTAACATCTACATGCAGCCCATCTGCGACCTCATATGCTCATTCAACATTGAGTGCATGATATATGCCGATGACGTCTTGCTCTACACACCTTTCAAGACTGACCAGATCGACCTCTCATCACTAACGAACTGTTTCAACGCAGTGGAAAATTGGCTCCAAAATCAGAATCTCCAGATACAGCACAAGAAGACGGAAGTGCTGTTCATTACCAGAAACCCTAACTTCTGTCCACCAGCCTAAAAGTCGGAGATGTAGAACTGCAAACCAAATCCACAATCCGTTACCTGGGCGTAACACTGGACCAAAAACGACATGAAGACACACATTGGCAACATGGCAAAATCAACATATCATAAAATCAGGACTCTCAGACATCTACGCCCCCTGCTACAACCTGATGATTTCAGAACGATCTTTCAGGCACTAACTATTCCACATCTCGACTACGCCAACGTGATACTGCAAGGGTTACCACAATCAACCCTAAGTCCACTCCAACTGGCCATGAACTCTGCAGCCAGAGTTCTAAATGGGGCCTCAAGGCGAGAACACAACACCTATCCTCAAAAGTCTCCACTGGCTCCCAGTCCACGGTAGGATCGCCTTCAAGATCCTGCTACTAACATTCAAGGCCATCAACGGGCTCTCCCCCTCATCACTTGCGAGCATCACCTTTATGACTCCCCCCACCAGGACCAGACGTCTTACAGCAATAAACACTATGGTAATCCCCAAAACAATAACCCAGTGTACACAGTCAACCGCAAACAGGGCTTTCAGTCTTTGTGCACCTAGGTGTTGGAATTGCCTGCCACCCAACATGCGAGCAATCACAGAGATAACGAAAATCAGGAAGGCACTGAAGTACCACCTCTTCATCAAGTGCTACCCGGAAGTAGGTACGCCAAAGTGCCCGCACACAACCACAGATCCATGACTACCCAGTAACCATACCGTAATGCGATGTATATATGTATATATATTTTCTGGTATTTGTGTGTAAATAGTTAACATGTTATCCAAGTTGAGCACCCTGTTATCTGTAATTACGGTGTAACCCACTGTAAAATCTCATTGATGTTCCATGTAAACCGCACTGATTTCGAATAGCACGGTATGTAAGAGTATTAAATAAATAAATAAATACATTTCAATCCATAGAGATTCTACAGTGAATTTTTTTTCCTGCAAAACTTTAATCCTTTGTGACTCAATGCCCTCTCTAACATAGAGCGCAACCCATCCACCAATTTGATCAGCTCTATCATTACAATGTAGTTTGTACCCAGGTATCACCACAGTGTCCCACTGGTTGTCCTCCTTCCACCATATCTCTGAGATACCAATCATATCCATCCTCTCATTTAGTGCTATATATTCTAACTCTCCCATCTTATTTTTTAGATTTCTAGCATTTGCCTACAAGCACTTTAGAGGCTGTATTTTATTCATATTAATCTGGCTATCGGTAGGCAGGGGTATTTTGGAATCTTTAAGTTCTGTCTGCTCTGTACTCAAGGGCATTTGGGCTACCTTGGTCTTTATTGGAACCTCTCTGCTGAGGTGCCCTAACTTATTTATTTAGAAGGATTTAGTATGCCGCCTTATCGTTAAATCAAGGAGGTTTGGCACATCAAACAAAATCAATAATAATGTGTGTTCTGTAGCATGCAGTGGGAGAACTGAGAAGAGTGGTGTGTGTAGCAGTGTGTTAGATTATATCGGTGAACTATTTACATAGTGAGCTATATACATATATACAATAATGGGGCTGTTTGAGAGGTGTGCTAGGATCGAGATCCTGTAATGTCTTGAAGGTAGTAAATAGGAGCCATTTATGTGAGGTCCTTGAAATGTTCTGTAAATAGAGCAGTCTTAAGAAGCTTTCTGAAGTCCTTGAGGTTCTTGGTTGATCTTATGTTGTCTGGGAGGGAGTTCCATATAGCGGGTGCTGCCAGGGAGAGTGCCCTCCTTGATGTGGCCAGCCTTGTTTTAGCAAATTCTTTTGGTATTCTGATGGTATCTGAGGTTCCTTTTCTTCTTGGTCTCTTGTTGTCATCAGTTTTTATGAGAGGACGTAGGCTGTCTGCTGAGAGGTTGTGTATTATTTTAAATATGTGTAGAAGTACTTTGAATTGGACTCTAGAGCTGATTGGGAGCCAGTGTAGGTGGTACAATATGGGAGTGATGTGGTTGTGAATCGTGCAATCTGTTATGAGTCGTGCGGCTGTGTTTTGTGCTAGCTGTAGTGGTTTTATTGTCTTTTTTGCTCTTTTGGTAGTATCCTTCAAGGATACATTGCTCCAAACCATGCACTCTTGAGCGACTGTTGGCTTTCCCCTGTTATCTAGTTTAAAGGTGCTCTCTCTCCTTTTTAAAGGTTTATTTTATTTAACATTTCTTATATACCGCCTTTCATGATATCAAGGCGGTTTACATTAAACAAACTGAAATTACACTGAACAGGGTATTATAACTTGGAGAGAACTATTTTACAGGGAACATGGGCTATGGAGGGTTAAGTGGCTTGCCCAAGACCACAAGGAGCACGTGTGGGACTAGAAACCCCAGTCCTTCCGGCCCAAGGTTGCTGTCCTCTAGTGGGATTTGAACCCCCGACCTTCTGGCCTGAGGTAACTTGCCCTAACCACTAGGCTACTCCTGCCTCTGGTTAATGCCAGCAGTCTGGTTCCATCCCAGTTAAGGTGGAGCCCATCCCTTCAGAAGAGCCCCTCCTTTCCCCAGAATGTTTCCCCACTTACTAACAAATCGAAAACCCTCATCCTTACACCATTCTTTCATCCACGCATTGAGACTCTGGAGCTCTGCCTGAATTTTGGGTCCTGCACATGGAACGGGAAGCATTTCGGAGAATGCTACCCTGGAAGTTCTGGCTTTCAACTTCCTATCTAAAAGCCTAAATTTAGCCTCCAGAACCTTCCTACCACATTTTCCTATGTCAATGGTACTGACGTACCAAGACAGCAGACTCCTCCCCAGCACTATCTAAAACCTTGTCTTGGTGGCATGTCAGCTCTGCTACCTTCACACCAGGCAGGCATGTTACCAGGCGATCCTCATGTCCGCCAACCACCGAGCTCTTTACATGCCTAATGATCGAATCACGAACTATAACGGCTGTCCTAACCCTTCCCTCATGGGCACATGGCCCTGGAGAAACCTCCTCGGTGTGAGAGGGTTTTACATCACCTGGAGGACAGGTCCTAGCTACAAGATCACTTCCTGCTGCACCAGGGTGATGCTCTCCTGTCACATGACCTCCCTCTTCCATGGCAACAGGGATGCTGCCAGACTGAAGGTGGGATTTCAGTACTATATCCCTGTACATCTAGTCTATGTAACTCTCTGTCTTCCTTATGTCCTCCAAGTCTGCTACTCTATCCGCCAGAGATCGGACTCGTTCCCTGAGAGCAAAGAGCTCCTTGCACCTTGTGCACACGTAAGACCCCTCACCAACTGGGAGAAAATCATACATGTGACACTCAATGCAAAAGATTGGAAAGCCCCCATCTCACTGCTGGACTGCTGTCTGCATTTTAGTTTTAAGGTTGTGTTTAGGTATTTAAGTTCTTTACTTACTAAGGGTTGCTGAGATTACTTATACTAATAAAATTATACCTAATACGTTTAAGCTTAATTAATCTTAGGTCCTTAATGTATGCCTGATGAGGATAAACATCTGCACCTGAGAGTAAATATGGCACCTCCTTTCCTTTAAGAGGTTTAAGCACCTATAAAGCTACAATTATCCCAGGGGTGGATGGGTGTTGGGGGGGGGGAGGGAAAGAAGACTTATTAAAAGCTGGCTGCTACACGGTACCCTGTCCTGTGCTTCTAAGGTAATCTGTGACCAATTTCCTGGGTGATTTACACAGCCCTTGCTTGGATTGAGGGAGTCTTGGGTTCTAAATTTAACCAGAAAGCTCTCTGCTGTGTTTTAAATTTAAACTGAAAGTTCTTTGCTGCTGCTAGGCCCTGACTGAGTATTACATTTAAACTAGAAGTTCTCTGCTGGGTTTTAAACTTAAACTAAAAGCTACCTGTTGGGTTTTTAATATAACTAAAAGCTCTTTGCTGATACAGCATAGTTACTCACTTGTAACAGATGATCTCTGGGAATAGCAGGAATTTAGTCTTCACATATGGGTATCATCGGTACCGACGGAGCCTGTGCGGGAACGCTCCCCAGCATCCAATAGGAAAGCTTTTGGGAGCATCCCACAGCGCCAGCGTGCTGCCTTCCCGCCTTTCCCAACTGTCCCTCTCCAGTTGAGTTTAAAGCTGAGACAAAAGAGCGAGGGAAAGAAAGAGAGAGAGAGAGAGAGAGAGATACAACTCCTAGGGGAGGTGGGTGGGTTCTGAAGACTAAATTCCTGCTGTTCCCGGAGATCACCTGTTACAGGTGAGTAACTATGCTATCTCCAGGAACAAGCAGGAATGTAGTCTTCACATATGGGGACTCCCTAGCTGCAGATGCCAGGGAAATGGCCCCAGAAAGTTGTGTGCCCTTGTGAAAGGGCTCCACACCCCCCCATGGATCTCTGGCATCCTACCAGGGATGATGGGTAGGAGTTGATTAAACGTGGAACAGGTGTTGAAGAACAGCCTGACCAAACAAGGCATCCTGGCGGGAGTCCTTGTCTAAGCAATAATGGGCTGTGAAGGTGTGAACCGAAGCCCAAGAAGCTGCTCGACAGATGTCGTCGATAGACACAGAGTGAAGATGAGCCATTGAGGCTGCCATGGCTCTCACATTGTGAGCTGTGACATGGCCTTCAAGAGGAAGGTTCTTGCTCTCATAGGCAAAAGATATACACTGTGCAATCCAGCTGGACAGTGTCCTTTTGAAGACTGGAAGTCCCAAATGACTAGGATCAAAAGCAACAAAGAGTTGAGAGGACTTTCGATGTTGCTGTGTCGTTTGCAAGTAAAAGGCCAAAGCTCTTTTACAGTCCAAAATATGAAGATTCCTTTCTGCATTTGAGGCGTGAGGCCTTGGAAAGAATACAGGAAGGTAAAACCGCTTGGTTTAAATGAAAAGGCGACACCAACTTTGGCATAAAGTGTGGATGAGTCCTAAGGACTACCTTATCATGATGGAACCTTGTATAAGGAGGATCAGCCACCAATGCTTTGAATTCACTGATGCGACGTGCTGATGTGATTGCAATGAGAAAGATAACCTTCTAGGAAAGGAATTTCAAAGAGGTAGTGGCTAATGGTTCAAAGGGCGGTTTTCATGAGCTGCCCAAGTACCAGATTTAAGTCCCATGCCACCGGTGGTGGCTTAATGGGAGGCTTAGTTAAAAGAAGGCCTCTCATAAATCTCGCTATGAGAGGATGAGAGGAAATAGGTTGTCCATTTAGAGGTTTGAAAGAAGCTGCAATAGCACTCAAATGGACTCTCACTGAATTGGTCTTAAGCCCTGCATTTGATAAATGAAGGAGATACTCCAGTAATGATTCCAGAGGTATCGCAAGAGGGTTAAGACCCTTCTGCGTGCACCATATGGTAAACCTTTTCCACTTAAAAGCATAAGAGCATCTTGTGGAAGGCTTCCTGGAAGCATAAAGGATATCCTTTACGTGCTGTTAAAGGTTAAGACCGTGACGTTCTAGGCTTTCAGCAAACAGGCCCTGAGATGCAAAGACTGGGGATTGGGATGCCACAGCATCCCGTCCTCTTGAGAAAGAAGATATGGAGCAGATCCTAACTCCAGAGGCGGAGCTTGAGAGAGATGTAGGAGCAGAGGGTACCACGGTTGCCATGGCCAAAGTGGAGCTATGAGGATCATATGACCTCTGTCTCTCTGAAGCTTGAACAGGGTTTTGGGAATTAGGGGAATGGGTGGAAAGGCATAGAGGAAGTCCTGACCCCAATGAAGGAGGAAAGCATCCCTGGTCTGACAACCCCTTGCCGGAATTCTGTAACAGAACCGGGGAAGTTTGACATTCAGCGGACTTGCAAAGAGGTCTATGTCTGGGGTTCCCCAAATTTGAAAAATTTGGGCCACCTGGTCTGCATGGAGAGACCATTCGTGTGGAAGCAGAACTCGACTGAGTTTGTCTGCCCAAGAGTTTTGAATGCCTGGAAGATACACCGTAAGGAGATGAATCTGATGCTCTCTGGTGAGGGCCCATAGTCGCAAAGCTTCGTTGCACAGTGACAGAGAGCCTGTTCCACCCTGCTTGTTCACATAGAACATGGCTACCTGATTGTCCGTTTGAACTAGGACTGTCTTGTAGCTGAGCTGGGTGTGAAATACTTGAAGAGCAAGGAAGATTGCTCTGAGCTCCAGGAGGTTGATATGGAGATAGGCCTCCAGTGGAGTACCCTGGGTAGAGAGGCCATGCAGGTGGGCTCCCCAACCCACATGTGAAGCATCTGTTGTTAGAGTGGCTTGGGGTAGGGGTTGCTGAAAAGGAGAACCCACCAGAAGGTTTTTGGGTGACCGCCATCATTGGAGGGACAAAATAAGGCGATCTGAATTTGCTATTTTGTCTGACAGGCAACCTGATGCTTGAGTCCACTGAGTGGATAAGGTCCACTGGGCTGCCCTCATATGGAGGCGAGCATAAGGAACCACATGCACGATGGATGCCATGTGGCTAGCAACTGTAGCATTTCCCGAGCAGTGAGGTAAAGCTTTAGCACTGCTTGGGAAGCTAACTGCACAATGCGAAGGCAGCGGGGCTGTGGGAGGAAGGCCCTTGTCTCTCCGGTATCCAGAAGAACTCCTATAAACTCTAGGGATTGAATGGGAGCAAGGTTGGACTTTGGGACGTTTATGACAAGTTCCAAATACTGAAGGATGCGCATTATGCGAGACAGAGCAACCCTGGCCTCTGGCTCTGAAGGGGCTCGAATGAGCCAGTCATCTAAGTAAGGGAAGACGAATATTCCCAGGGTGCGGAGAAATGCTGCCACCACAGCCATGCATTTTGTGAACACCCTTGGTGCAGAGGCCAGGCAAAAAGGAAGAACCCTGTATTAGTAGTGCTTCCCTTGAAACAGGAATCAAAGGAACTTTCGGTGAGTTGAATGGATGAGAACATGAGTGTACGCATCCTTGGGATCTAGAGAACAAAGCCAATCCTGACTCGGAAGGTATGGCAGCAGAGTTCCTAGAGAAATCATTTTGAACTTCTCTCTGAAAAGGAATTTGTTCAATTCTCTGATGTCTAGAATGGGTCTGTGTCCTCCTGTTTTCTTTGGAATAAGGAAATAGGGGGAGTAAAACCCTGTACCCCATTGGGGAATGGGTACCTCTTCTATTGCCCCTTGAGCAAGGAGCATAGTCACTTCTTGACCTAACTGGTCATTGAGAGAGGTCTGAGAATTGAACTGTTTTACTCTTGTAGGAGGGGGCATGCTGAGGAAATGAAGCTTGTACCCCTCTCTTACAATAGACAGTCCAATTTTCTGCTGTTATCTGACCCCATCTGGGGGCAAAATGACATATCCTTCCTGGGATGGTGGAGGGTTCTGGGCCGTTCAGGGCCAGGAAGGCAAAGTTCTCTAGACAGGAGTCAAAGCACCTGTGGAGGCTGAGTCTGCTGAGCCGGTTGAGGCTTAGCTGCTTTTGGTTTCCTTTGTTGCCTAGGTTGTTGGTGCTGTCCCTTTTGGGCAGACTGACCTAAATGATGACCCTGCTGGGTATAGGAGGGATAAAACTTTTTCTTCTTGGAGAAGAATGGTTTCTTAGAGGATCTTTTCCTCTCAGGATCAGCTGTAGATTTAGACAATCTATCCAAAGTGATATTGTCAGCATCTATCTCATTAGCTTTTTCCTGCCAATTCTTGCCAAAGAGATTCTCTCCTGTGGAAGGTATATTCCCCAGTTTGTCCTGTACCCAGATTTCCAAGTCAGATGCCTGAAGCCAGGCAATTCTACGTGCACCTATGGCAATAGCAGAGGTTCTGCTTATGCATTCAAAGCAGTCAAAGGCTGCACGATTCACAAACTTGGAAACATCCTGAGCATGTTTAACAAGAGTAAGATAATCCTGCCTTTTATCATCAGGAAGGAGAGGGCTCATAAGCTCTAAATCTCCTGTGACCTCCTTAAGGAACATTCCCATATACAAAATATAGGAACTGATCCTAGCAGAAAGTATGGAAGCCTGGAAGGATCAACTTCCAAAGGCATCAAGAGTCCTACACTCACGTCCTGGAGGATTAGATGCATGCCTTTTTGCACTCTTTATCCGTCTCATGGCTGATTCCACCACCATGGAATGGTGTGGTAGCTGAGTCTTCTGAAACCCAGGACAAGGAGGAACTCGATACATGGTATCGAGTCTTCGAGAGTGAGGAGATGTGGTCAGAGGTGTTTCCCACATCCTTAACATAAGATCATGCAAGATCTCATGAATAGGTAAGGTAGCTGCCTTCTTGGGAGCCTTAGGGTATTGTAGGATTTCTAATTCCTTTGCCCTAGGCTCTTTTTCAGGAGCCACTGTGATGGAAAGGCCTCGGGCCACATCTCGGATAAAATCCTGAAAGGTCATATCCTCTGGTTGAGGAGAAGAGGAATCCTCAGGAAGAAGTACTCTGGTATCGGCAGAGCTTTCAGAGTCTTCAGACTCATCCGAGGATTCGAAGTATCTCCGATCCAGGTGATTATCCAAGGCACAATACCGGTACCGATCGAAGTCGGCTTCGAAGTGGTCCGGTACCGACTTCTCGATGCCAGATAGAGACTCATGACTCGGTCCCGGTAGAATACCTGCTGATGTTGATGCAGTCGGTGCCGGTACCGGTTGAGTTGTCTGAAGCAGTTTCAGGGGCATCGAGGCCGTGAGAAGAGCCGCCAGACTGCGTTCAATAGCCAAGAATCTCTGGTCTATCGATGCTGCCGATGCTTGGGTATCGGTGCCAGATGAAGCGGCCGGAACCCCAGAGCATGGCACCAGAAGTTCTGCCGAGGTTGAAGCCTCGAGAACACCCTGGAGCCCTGTTAGTGCTTTGGAAGCCAAAGCCTCCCGCCAGGGCAATTTTGCCAGTGAAAATCCCTCAAGGGCAAGGCCAGAGGCATCTCGATGTTTAGAAGGAGATCTACCCTTTGAGGACCGGCTAGATTTATGTTTAGTTACCTGAGATCCATGGGAGGAAGATGAAGCCCTGGAAGACGTTGATGCCATGGAGGCTGCATCAGAGGGAAAAAGGGTGCTAAGTTTAGAAGCTCGGTTTTGCCGGCCCCTCTTTGACATCATTCCACAGGCAACACACTCTGAAATAGAGTGGTCAGGACCTAAACATTTGAGGCACCACTCATGGGTATCGGTGACGGAGATGGTACCGCCACACACTTAGAACACTTTTTTTTTTTTTTTCAAAGGTCTATTTATTGAATTCACAAAGTACACAGAAACAAAAACCAATATTATAATACAACCACAACACTCTTCCAGTACATATAATACACAGAATATACACAACTTCCCGGGCATGGCTAGCTCTTGTCCACTACCCGGAGATATGTCACTGCACAGGTACTAAACAAAAGAAAAAAAACTCCAGATCACAAATTGTAAAAAACCCCACCCAGATTTCCACCCTTCCACCCCCACTCCCTTCCCCTAACCCCAATAATAGTACCCATCTTATTGGGGAGCAAAAACTTAATCTAACCCAACACTATATTATGCTAAGGACTTCACTGCGGACCTTAGGACCCAGGCTTTGAATATAGGGCATCCAGACTAAAAGAAAGGAGGTCCATCGCTGGGGGTGCCCTCGGGCACTCCTCCTTTCCAAGAGCATAAACTGGTGAAAACTGTTCCACCACTCCCAAAAGGAAGGTGCCACCCGACTCCCTCCACCGCCGAAGTATCGGGCCCTTACCCACCAGACAGGCTTTCCTCGCCAGAAGTCTCTCCCATGTACCCTTTGGGTGGAGTGGTCCTAGCTGATCCAAGACTACCATGGCCCCTGTCCAAGAAAACCGCTGCCGCACCAGGCCACATAGGTAACTCTCAATCCTCATCCAATATCTATGAATACAGGGACAATGCCACCACATATGACCCAAATCTGCCAATGAATAGGTGCATTTCGGGCACCCCCCATATAACGTCAAACGACTACGTAGTGCCCGCCGCGGAGAAAAGTGGGCGCGAACAATACTTTTAAATTGCACTTCACGCCACCTAGCCCCCTCCACCAGTCGTGCAATCCGAATGCACCACTAACAGAACCTGGGGCTATCTTACACCCCAATTCCAGGGTCCACGAAGCTTCCTCTGCCCCATAACCAGGAGTACCACCATATACGTCAAGCCTTCTCTTCAACTCTGCGATAGTGGGCGGGGACCCCGTTCCCAAAGCAAAAAATTCCAAAATTCGCGCCGAGTGTTCTACCGCCAATTCCTTCCCAGACAAAGAGCCCACATAGTGGGAGAGCTGCATATAAGGAAACAGAGAGGTACTAGGGCTCAAATCATATTCTCGGCACAGCACCTCCAAGGTCTTACAGCGACCTTCCAGGTCAACAACGTGCCCCAGACTACGTATCCCCACCCGTTCCCACCGCCGAAAGGAAGCAGAGTCAGAACCTGGCAAAAAACAGGCATTGCCTTTCAAGGGCAGCCCAGCTTGAGATCCCAGGGGAGGAATCCCAAAGTTTGTTCAACTGCTGCCATGTACGCCGCGCTGCCTGAACCAAAATACTCTTCCTCACCCGAGCCGGCAAGGCTACTCGCTGCAAATGTAAGACTGCCGTCAAGGCTTGCGGAGCCACAAAAGCCTCCTCAAGAGCTCTGGGGGTGTAAACCTCTGTTTCAGCTAACCAATCCCCTATATGTCGGGCTTGACAAGCTATGGCATACTTCCAGAGATCTGGGACTCCGATACCACCCACTCGCCACCCCCCTTTTAAACGGCGCAGCGGTATACGTGCTCTGGCCCCCTTCCAAAGAAACCCACAGATCTGCCGCTCAAGAAGCAGAAGATCGCGGCGCAGTAACCACACAGGCAAAGTTTGCATCCAATATAACACCTGTGGGAGGATCACCATCCCCAGAACCGCCACCCTACCCAGCAAAGACAAGGGAAGGGAAGGGGAGCCCAGGCCTGCAACTGTGCCCGTAACTTAGAGAAGGTTTGATCAAAATTTCTCCTATATAACACTGCTGGGTCTCTCGTCAACACTATTCCTAAATAGATAAAGGATTCGCCCGCCCACCTTAAGGGAAAGTTTCCCTGCCAAGTCCCCCGGAGCAAACCTCCCACATCCAAGGCCTCCGATTTATCTCCATTAATACGCAACCCTGCAAATTTACCATAAAGGGTGAATTCCTCAAGTAAGCAGGGCAACGACTGCTGCGGGGTCAGCAAATGAACCAGCATATCATCTGCAAACGCAGCCAACTTGAACCCATAGGATCCAAGACTAACACCACTTATATCTGAAGTCTCCTCTATCCTCCTCAACAGGGGATCCAAAGTCAACACAAAAAGCAGAGGAGAGAGAGAGCAACCCTGGCGAGTACCTCTCTCAAGATTAAACTTTTCTGACAACACCCCATTACACAGTATACTAGCCGTGGGGCAGGTATAAAGCAAATCCACCATCCGACAAAAGGACTTGCCCAGGCCGTAATGGGGTAGAAGAAATTTGAGATAGTCCCAATTCACGCGGTCGAATGCCTTTTCTGCATCAAAGCTAATCAGCAGTGACTGCAGGTCCCGCTCACGCACCCATTCAATCGATGTCACGATTTTTTGCAGGTTCCGCACAGCATAACGTCCCTTAACAAACCCTACCTGTGAGTCATGCACTAAATCCCCCAAAACGAGAGCAAGTCGGTCTGCCAGAACCTTAGCCATCACTTTCAGATCAAAATTCAATAAGGAAATGGGTCGGTATGAAGCCGCCTGCAGGGGGTCTTTTCCCGGTTTAGGTATTAAGGTGATATAGGCATGGTTCGTCCCCCAGCAAAATTCTCCCCGGGCTACCCTACTATGGTACATCGCCACCAGGGCCGGAACCACTTGATCTCCCAATAGCTTATAAAATTCCGCTCCATATCCATCCGGGCCCGGTGACTTATAACAACTAGCTCGCAAGATAACATTATGCACTTCTTCCACCGATATGGGCGCGTCCAACTGTGCTTTTTGCTCGGCTGTTACTTGTGGCAGCCTCGCCGCACGAATATAGTTCTCCATCAAGGTCCAAGAACCCTCCTCACCCATATAAAGCTTCTGAAAGAAAGATCTAAATACACGGGCTATCGCCCGATTATTTTTATGCATATGTCCCTGTTCATCACGCAACGCTACTATTGATCGGGGACCCCGGCTACCCCGAAGGCAACGAGCTAAAAGCTTCCCTGGTCTATCCCCAAAACGGTAAAGTTGATATCTATAATACAAAAAGGATTTCTTCACCCTCTGATGAAGCAATTCGTTAAGAGACGACTGTTTTTCCCAAAGTACTCTCTTGTTGGCCGCAGTGGGGGCCCCCGCACACCGTCGCCGAGCTTTTACTACCTGGTTCTCTAACTGTACAATCCGTGCCGCCAATACCTTTCGCTTCCGCGCCACATAGGCAATGATATCCCCATGCAGTACCACCTTCGCAGTTTCCCAAAGCAACTCCGGCTCAGCCTGACGACACTCATGGTGAGCCAAAAACTCCTGCCATCGTTGCCCCAAATGCCTGCGAAACTCACCATCCACATACAGGCCCATAGGGAACCGCCATATTCTTTCTGGGCCGTCCAGGTCACCCCACAGAAGATCCACCCAAACCGGCGCATGATCCGACACCTCGGTAGGGCCAATTTGCGCATCTCCAATCTGCACAAAGAGCCGCTCCGAAACCAGCACATAGTCTATTCGAGCGCTCGAACCATGGGCTCGCGGATTGATGAGTAAAGTCTCTCTCCAATGGATGTAATAGCCTCCAAGGGTCTACCAGCCCCACACGACGCCGGAAAGCCTGCAGCACTTTGGTAGTCGGAGCGCGCAGTTGCTCCCCTCCACCCCCAGATGTATCCATCTCAATATCTAACACCCCATTCAAATCGCCAGCCAGAATCAAGGGGACGTCCGGCAATTGCTCGATTTTGGAGGCCAAACGGGCATACAACTCCCGGTCCAGTGTATTTGGTCCAAATATATTACCCAACACTACTGGCCGCCCCTCGAGATAGCCAAACAGCAAAATATATCTACCCGCTGAGTCTACACATTCCTTCACACATTCGAAGCGAACCCTCTTATGAATCAGAGTGACCACTCCACCTTTTTTCCCGGCAGCAAGGGCACCCCTCACTTGCCTCACCCAAGTTCTCTGCAGTTTAGTATGTTCCTCAGCGGTCTGGTGGGTTTCTTGCAAAAAGGCAATATCACAATTTAACCTTGCTAAGGCCTGTAACACTTTATATCGTTTGATAGGGTTACCTAGTCCGCAGACATTCCATGAAATGACTTTCAGTCTAGAGTGTGAAACACAACAGGGTGACCGATGTGACAGAGATAGTCAAGATGGACCCCCCCCAGCCTGGAGTCCACCCCTAGACAACACTATAGTCCCTGATTCAGCTCCCATCATAAGATAACGGTTTTGCTCTATCCCCAACCCCTCTCTCCCACCCCCTCCCCCCCCTACACGGACCCTCTCACTACCCCTTCTCACTCCTACCCCACCCACCCCATCTGAATTATACCCCATCAAGAGACTCTCAACACTCCAAAGTATCCGCCATACATTCACGATATTCTCTATGCCACACACATCAGCAAATGGACTAACCTCAACTCCGCTAAACCACCTACTGCTCCAATCGTCCTCGTAGTCTCTCACCCAGCCCTCTCCCAACTCCCCCCCTCCACACCTAACCCTACTCCCACACCACCCTAATCCTTTAACCATAGTCTCTCTCTCCCCCCCCTCCCTGGGGAGCCTATTGAGGTCCCACTAAGCGCGATCCACAACCCCCCCTTCCCAAGCAGCAGCACAATCTTACCCCTTATTCCACAATGAACCCCACCCCGCTAATATCAAACAGAGCCCCATAAACTTGCGGGAGCAGACTCAACCTCTACCTTATAAGACACAGAGGCCGCTGTCTTCTAGATGCCCCCCCAAACACACACCAAACCAAACACCCCCACAAACACAACACCAAGCCAAACTCACCAAAACACGCAAAAAAAGAAAAAGAAGGGGGGGAGGGAGAAAAGGAGGACGGGGGAGCACCCAGTATCCCGGCTGCTACCCCGGCCTGCACAGAGCGACAGTGCCAAGTCCCATAAGGCCCCAGCCAAAGGTCAGCAACAGAGGAGAATACGCCAACCCCATTACGGTGGGCGCCCCACCACCCCCCCAGCCAGGAGAGCGGCAAGGCCAAGCTCCCCCGGCTCCGATCAGGGGGATTACGGAAGGGGGGAATGCCGGAGCCCCAGCGCCCCCCACACACTCCCTCCAAGTCCTACTCAGTCTACTTTTTCCAGCCGACACTCATCACTCTGAAGTAGTAGGGCATTCTGCCTCAGAAGTCCAGAGGGGGAGCAAGTCCATTCCAGAGCCGAATAAAAATCAGCGCGATCCTCATGTCGTTTAAGGGGGTGTCAGATCCACTTTCTCCCGATTGACAATCTGGTCCACGTAGACTTTTGCTGCAGCAGCGGACTCGAAGGCGCGATGTGCTCCATCGTGCATCACATGTAATCGGGCAGAATATTGCATAAAAAAACGAATTTTGGCACTTATGAGCTTCTCACACAGCGGTGCATACTCTCTGCGCTTCCAACTGAGTGCAACGGAGTAATCTTGTGCTATCCGAAGTTTGGCATTGTTATGCACCACTTCACCCATCTGCCGGGCCGCCCGCAATATCAGTTCTTTCTGGTGAAAGCGCAGAAACTATGCAAGTACAATCCGAGGCCGGCGGTCTCGGGCCTGAGTATTGCCTACACGATGAGCCCACTCGATGCACACCGGGTCATCCTGCCCTGAGCCTTTCAACAGCAGTGCTATCAGGGATTCCAAGTAGCTTTGTAGACCTTTATCTGCCACCGACTCTGGGACCCCCATTATCCTAAGGTTCTTTCTTCGAGACCGGTTCTCCAGGTCATCGAGCTTTGCTTCCTGCAGCCTGATTTGAGATTTCAGGCCTGCCACCTCTCTGAGCAGCGTCTCCACACTATCTTCTGCCTGGCCGAGTCGGTCTTCCGCCTCTCGTAGCCTGTTCCCCAAAGCATCGACGGAGCTCTGCAACCCGTCCATCTTATCATGAAGGGCTGAGAATTGAGAAGATAAAGCCGCTGCTACCGCCGCCGACACTTCATCGAGGTATGCAGGAGCTTTCGGGAAGTTCGGCGCCGCGGCCACCTCCGCCATCTTGCTGGTCCCAGCCATGCGCTCTCTGTCTCTGCGGGCTGACTTTACTGCCGTCGCCATACCACTCTCCTCCACACGAAGACCGGCGGAAGCTCCGGTGCAGTTCCTACCAAAGTAGAGCTTGATTCCACCTCTTCAAACGGTACAATATCGCCGGTTTGGGCTAGGGGTTGCGGAGCACACTCAGGATGCGACCACTACCCTGTCCGCATCACATGACCTCTCCTTAGAACACTTTTTAAAACCTGAAGCGGGTTTTTCCATTCTGAGGAAAAAAGTTGGGCCTAGTGCCCAAAATGGCGCGTGGCACCCAAGAAGAAATTTACTGGAAAAGACTCCAGAAACAAAGGTTTTTTTTTTTGATAAAAAAGAAAAGAACTACCGGCGGTACCGGTATAGCATTGAGGGAAGGCAGACGCAATCACAAAAAAGAAGAAGGAGGGAAATTTTCTGCGGTGACAGGATGTGCGACCTGTCGGCTCCGTGGAAAATGAAGAACTGGAGAGAGGCAGTTGGAAAGGCAGGAAGGCAGCACGCAGGCGCTGTGGGATGCTCCCAAAAGCTTTCCTATTGGACACTGGGGAGCGATCCCGCGCAGGCTCCATCGGTACTGACGATACCCATATGTGAAGACTACATTCCTGCTTGTTCCTGGAGATTACCCTGACTGATTTAACAAATACACTGGATTCACAGATTAATCAGCTTTAATCTAAAGAATTCCTTTTTCAGCAAGATTTAGAAAAATTCCCAGAAGTGAATACTTACAATTGTAGATCTCTCTCCAGAAGTAGCAGTCCCTTTTTGTAGTCCTTCAAGACTACAAAATATTGATGACTCTGCACATACTCCTTCACTCTTGTGATTGCCAAGTATGTTTTGAGCATGAGGGAGCAGTGCCGTGGCGTATGAATGATAAGAACGAAAGAGAAGTCGCAGAATCAGACCACCGAGCCCAGCAGCAGCCTGCCTCCAGCAGTGGCAAAACTGGGTCACAAGTAGCTGGCAAATTCCAGAAGGTACACCTGTTTCTCATACTTCATTTCCAAAGATGAGACATGGCTCTCCAAAGTCTACTTGGCTAATAGGTTTTAAATAAGGTTTTCCTCCAGGAACTTATCCAAACTTTTTTTGAATCTCACTATGTTAGTTGGTTTGACCACAACCTCCAAACAAATTCAGCAGCTTAATTATGCACAGAGTAAAAAAAAATAGTTTTTAAAATTTGTTAACTTATATATATATATTTGTATTTAAATCTTTATTGAACAGTTTATTAAGGTCAACCAATATTTCAGAGTGAACAGCACATCAAATATATACAATAATTCCTGCAACAGTTCAAAGTCAGCACTCTCGTAAGAAGATAAGATTTGCCATACTGGGTCAGAGCAAAGGTTTATCAAGCCCAGTATCCTTTTTGCTAACAGTAGCTAATAGAGGAATCAAATACTGTACCAGGCTTATCCCTAAAGTAGCCAGTTCCATCCCCAGGGAGAAGCAGACGGTTCTCTCTTGGTCTTCCTTAATAACAGTTTATGGACTTCCCTTCTCTGTACCTTTTCTAATGCTGCTATATCTTTCTTTTCCCCAAGACTTTATTATAAAGAAGCAGTGGCCAAATAGCAAGAAGAAGTCATAAACGATACAAACAACCCAGCCTATTATACCACAAAATACCACAGAGTCCTCCAGCAAGCACACACTCTCTTCTTTTGTGGTTTTCCAAAAAGGTAACCAAATATCCCACATTCCGCACCCCCTCCCATATATCCAGGCACTAGTATTGTTTTTCCAGTCTAATCTAATCTACTCTAATCATGGCTACTTACAGTATATTCCACTTATAGCAGCCCTTTACCAACATTTGCAGTTGAGGTATGCTGGTCTTGGCGACATAGGGAGTGATGGGCGAGAGAATTTGGAGTTAGCTGTACAGATAAACAATGGGAGCAAATTGAGTGAGATTTGGGTAAGGGCTTCATAGTGGTTAATGCCCCAGGAAACAACTATAAATTCTTATATGGATGGTATATGATCCCCCAGACTGGCCCAATACTATCCAGTGGTCTCACTGACTTGCTGGAGGAGGTGTGAGCAACCTGGGATACTGGCCCACATCTGGTTGTCCTCGAAATGTAGCTTATTGAAGGGGATACGGAGACTCCTAGGAGCAGACATTCCCTGATAGCCAGGGATTTTTCTTTTTAATTTGCAAACCCCTCAAATTAAGTGGCGGGATAGAGTTCTGATTTGTCATTATCTTAGTGCTACCAAATTGAATCTGGCCAGTAATTGGCGACAGTTGTTGCCTCCATCACTTTTGCACTGGTTGAGTTGTGCTTGGGAGATTTATAGAATGGAAGCATTACCAGCTCATTGATAAAAATTATTACAGCAATCTGAGGACGTTTGGTGGCTGTTTGTGAGGGTGTATGCCCGCCACTTGGCGATGAAATTCGCAAATTGATCTATGTGATGAAAATAGATCGCTTTCTGGCAAACAATATACTCTTGCCAAAACGAGGTTTTTTTGTTACTCCAAATGAAAGCCAAACCCCTCATCAGGAGAGTCTCCAGTGCCCCATTTGGGACTTCCACCCAAAAAGGTACAGCAGTACAGGGAGAACATTCATTTTAATGGCAGCAATTCTACCAAACAATGAAAACATATTTCTAGGTCCTAATAAATCTTCTTAAAAGAGCTTGGATAATTTAAGAAAACAAGAATATAAGATATGTCATACTGGGTCAGATGAAAGGTCCACTAAGCCTAGTGTCCTGATTCCAACAGTCACCAATCCAGGTTACAAGTACCTGTTGGGCTCCCAAAAGGTACACAGATTCCATGTTGCTTATCCTAGCGGTAAGCAGTGGATTTCACAGGTTATCTAATAACGGTTTATCAACTTTTGCTCCAGGAACTTCCCCAAACCGTTTTTAAACCCAGCTACACTAACTGCTTTTACTACATCCTCTGGTAACAAATTCCAGAGTTTGATTAGTGTTAAGTGAAAAAATATTTTCTCCTATATTTATTTATTTAGCTATTTTTTATATAGCACTTTATCTCAGAGTCAAAGCAGTTTAGATTAGCAAGTTTCAAACTATTACATAGAACTTGGAAGGTTGAACAGGCAAACAGGTAACTTGAACTTTGAGCAACTATTGAGGCATCAGTTAATTACATCTGAGATACCCCAAATTCCCCACTAGGGCAATTATATAATAATTGTAAGTGGTAAGAGAGAATTAGGTTCCACGATCAAAGTGTTCATTGAAGAAATGTGTTTTAAATTTCCTTCTGAAGTCTTTCAAGTCAGGTGTGGCTAGTATGTTGTGGGGGAGCATGTTCCAGATGGATGGGGCATACAGAGAGAAGACTTGGTTGGAGGTGGTCAGAGAGGTCTTCATTTTAAATGTTGGGACATCAAAGGTGTTTTGTGAATTTGTCCTTTTGGTTCTACTATCTGATTGCAGAGGTTCTGTGCTACTTTGAACGTGGTTAGTAGGATCTTGCATTTTGTTTGGTGTAGTATGGGGAGCCAATATAGCTGCTTGAATAACGGTATTATGTGATTTGTTCTGGATGCGCCATGGATAATGCGTGCTGCGGTATAGCACAGTTACTTACCTGTAACAGGTGATCTCTGGGAACAGCAGGAATAAGTCTTCACATATGGGTACGTCGGTACCGACGGAGTCCACACGGGAACGCTTCCCAGCGTCCAATCAGAAAGCTTTTGGAAGCATCCCAACACGCCTGCGCGCTGCCTTCCTGCCTTCCCAACTGCCTCTCCTCAGTTAAGTTTTAAAGCTGAGACAAAGAGAGAGAGAGGAAAGACTCATCTTACCCACTAGACTCATCTTACCCACTAGACTCATCTTACCCACTTGACGAGCAACAATATGGCTTTCGGCCCCGCCATGGAGTTGAAACACTCCTTACAGTTTTAATCGATGCGCTCCTAAGAGGGATCGACAACCATAAACAGGCCTTCATTCTACTCTTCATTGATATATCAGCTGCGTTTGATAGTGTACACCACACAATAATGCTCAACAACTTGAGACAAATAGGCATAAACTCTACAGTACATAAATGGTTCTCTTCCTACCTAAATAATAGAACGCAAAATGTAAGAATTGGTAATCAAACCTCAACTATATATAAACAAGAAATTGGCTTACCACAAGGCTCAGCGTTATCAGCCCTACTTTTTAATATTTACATAAAACCAGTCTGCAACATTTTTAAAAAATTTGGAGTACAATATCATCTATATGCAGATGATATTATGATGTATATTCCATTTACGATACCCAATCTACCGCTTCAACTCCTATCGGACTGCTATAATGAAATCACAACCTGGTTAAAAGCACAAAACCTCCACATAAATCATGCTAAAACTGAAGTTCTAATCGTGACTAAGAATCAATCCTTTATCCCCCCAACCCACATAACACTCCAAAACCAAGAAATTAAAATAAAAAATGAAATAAGATATCTAGGTGTTATTCTTGACACACACCTTACGATGGAAACCCACATTAGCAATACCATAAAGAAAATTTACTTCAAACTCAAAATCCTCAAACAACTACGTCCTCTAGTATTTTTACAAGACTTTATCAATATAATCCAGGCCACCATAACTCCTCACTTTGATTTTGCCAACTTAATCCTAATAGGTATATCAAAACAAAACATCAAAAGAATACAATTAGCACAAAACGCAGCTGCTAGAATTATATTGAAAGTAAATTCACTCCAACACATAACACCAATACTAGCCTCCCTCCATTGGCTACCAATTCAAAGCAGGATAATTTACAAAACAATAATAACCTCATTCAAAGCCTTATATGATATGGCGCCAACCACACTATGCAACCTAATACGCAAAGAACCATCTAAACCTACACACAGAAAAGGACAATTAAACAAACTAAAGATTCCAAAAGATTTCACAAAAGCACATAAATTAACAAACAACAGAGCCTTTTCTCACATAGCTCCAACTATCTGGAATTCCCTCCCGGAGGAGCTACGAACACTAACTGAAATCATGGAATTCCGTAAAAAATCGAAAACTTACTTATTTACCAAACACTACAACAACATAGATAATACTTCACTTAATTTAGATAAAGGCTAAACAGGTACCAGACTGTTTCAAATAAAACCCTTTTCACTCTTACAGATAGTACACTTAGCTGAACCCATTTGATGATCCAATCTCTTATGCCCCACCACTTCCATATGAATATGTATATAGTTTATTTTGTTCCGCATTGTCTTGCATTGTTTAAACAACACATTCTGTTTAGTTAATTACTTTGTTCTTTAATACATATGCTGTTTTGTTACTCTTAATATTTATAATATGACGTTCTATGTAAAACAAACTTGCTTTGTTGATTGTTGTTTACTGTAAACCGCAACTGAACTCTGGAAGATGCGGTATATAAATGTGTGTTAAATAAATAAATAAATAAAGGAAAGATAGATAGAGAGATACAACTCCTACGGGAGGTGGGTGGGTTGTGAAAACTTATTCCTGCTGTTCCCAGAGATGACCTGTTACAGGTAAGTAACTGTGCTATCTCCAGGAACAAGCAGGAATGAGTCTTCACATATGGGGACTCCCAAGCTCAGATGCCCGGGGAGGGAGTCCTAGCATGTTGCAAGTCTAGAACGAGCCATGCTATTCCTCAGGCATCCTGGGGATGGAGGGTAGGGTAGGAGAGAAAAGAGCTGTGGAACAGCTGGCTAGAACAGGGCTTCAAAAGGGGAAGACCCTGTATCGAGGACATTTAGTAATAAGATATTGTAATCTGGGCCTCCCTTGTTGGCATTGCACAAGTGCACTGAGCTACATATGGGTCTGATAGAAGAGACAGTGAATGTTTTCAGGGGTACCTCACTGAGAAGTAGAGGTAATAAAGTAGAACAAAAAACAAGTGGAGGTCAAAACCCTTTAGGGTGAGAAAAAAAATAGCCCCAGAAGAAAACTGGGGTAGTATAAGAGATAGAGCTTCAGCGGAGACGCAGAAGGTACTATTAAGGAAAGCTTAAGCTGCTTTGGTCCAAAAATAGTATAAATTTAGGACCAAGAGAAAAATTTTAGTCTGACACAACTGGACTGGGGTTAGAATCAGTCCATGTAGAGGAGAAAGGGTATGGAAACCCTTGTATCTGATAAAAAGGTAAGGACAGACTCAGGAGCGCTAAGCTTTAGAGCAACGGAAGCTCCGCAATGTCTTTCCTAAATGGGGTCAATTAGGAAAGAAAGGTACATGGAGAGCTTCAGGAGTACCTAAACCTGAAAAATTTAATTACCACAGGAGTGGTTCTAGGTGTAGTCCCCTAGGTATGCTGGTACAGCATTGATAGGGTTAGTGCCCATCTATCAGGATCATAAAGGAATGTCAGGATATCTGATCCTAACAGCCAGATAGATAAGTAGATGGATACAGATCTATCTAACAATATATCTCATTATATGTATGAATATATATATATATATATATATATATATATATATATATGTAAATTTAAATATATACACATATTGGGTATATATGCATATATCTATAAAGAGATATTATATATATGGGCAGAAGACACACAGATAGATATAATCAATATATTCTATATATATGTATATATACCTAGATGAATAGGCAGGCATATAGAGACATGTATCCAGGTATGTGGATGGAGAAATGTCCAGAGAACCCCATCCCCCCTTATAGGGAGAGAGAGAAATTTATCTAATAGCAAGAAGGTTGATATCTGCTTGAATAGATAAAATAGAAAAAATCCTCTTCTCCTGGTTATGACTGGCATAGTCAGAGGAAAGGTGTCCCTGACAAGAAGGCGGCTTAATTCTTTGCAGAATTTGAGCTCTTGAGTAACCAGGATGGCCTACGTGAAAATGGCAGAGGGTAACAGCAGTCTGCAGACAGGAAGTCCAGATATCTCCAGAATTGTAGTATGGAGATTGGATAGAGGAGGCCTCAGGAGGAAGATACCCTAGTGATCCGCCTATGAGGGCAAGATGGGTATTAGGTATCCTCTAGCTGCCAGTGAAGAATTTATCTCTGACGGGAGACCCCAGGAGATATGGGCCAAGCCAGGGAATTGGCCCTTCTTTAGGCTATCACGTAATGAAAGGCCTGAGGCTTATGCCTCAAAAGATTTTTAAGATAAGATGGAAAGGGTAGAAAATACCTGCCAGGCATGAACATGACTGGGGGAACCCCTTTTAACCATCTGGGGTTATCTGCTAGGCAAGATACTAATGCTCGCTAGCAAGGGCCCATAGTGTAAAAGCTACTCTGTAGAGATGCAGAGAGCATGCTGCAGGTTGGTTAGAAGAAAAAACTGGCTGTGGAAAGCCAGCAGGTAACCAGCTATTCTGCCAAGGGCAAGGGGCGAAGAATAGAAGTTAACCAACCAGACTGTGATAATAGGGTTTCCCAAACGAGGTTGATACCCTGTTTGGGACTTAGCACTGAGGCTAGGAGGATTGCTAGTGGAGGGGAAAAACCTTGGTTGTGTAGTGAACAAAACCAATGGTTTAACCACTAGGAATTGCTGCATTTGCAGGAACTATCAGGGCAGCATGGAGAATTTCTTTTCCCTCCTCTTTTTAGATTGGGAAAAAGAAACAGACATGGTAAGACTTCCCATTGTCTGAGGAGCTGCCCTAAGGTAACAAGGGGGAAGACAACTCCAGAAGGGAGAATCCCCCAGTAGAACAGGTAGAAGACCATAAGGGCTTACCCGTGTAAAAAGTCACTCTTACAAACTAAATGTTGTAGTAAGAGGGAGGTAAGACAGAGTTGCAAGAGACCAACTATGGAGGAAGTCTCCGACAGGTGAGATGATACATGCCAATACAGGGAAAACAACTGTCTATTGATAGTTGTTACCTCTCTTTCCTCCTAGAGGAAGAGGAAATCTGTTAAGTATGGGCATGATCATCATAAAGACTCTTAGTGAAAAGATGTCTCATGAAGAGATATCTAGGTAGGTTAGGATAAATTTAGTGCAGATACTGCAAGTGAAAAGAAGCAGACTGCTACCCTAACCAGCAACCAAGAGGGACAAAGATCTATTTGAAACCCTGCGACTGCTGGGTTTGTTGACCCTGTTGAGTTTGTAGATTCTTCAGACCAGGGCAATGTTTCCCCTGTTTGAGAACATCTGTATGATGGGCCGATGATGGACAAAACCTTCTCCCCCTAGGGGAACAAAGTTTGGTAGGACATTTCCTACCTACTGGGAAAGAAGGCGGCGTAGAATAGCCCCTGGAAACAGGAAAGTCAGTGGATAACTGAGTAACCTGGAGTAAAGACTCCTTGTTGAAGAGATTTTCTCCAGTGCAAGGAGTATTTCCCAGTCTTTCTTGTGCCCATTTGTCCAAGTCTGAAGCTTGGAGCCAGGCTCTACGTTGTGCCCCTATAGCTATAGCAGAAGTCCTGCTAACAGACTCAAATGAGTCTAGGGAAGCATGAGTAAGAAACCTAGAGATATTATGAGCATGACTAACCAGTAAGGAATAGTCTGCTTGTTTGGGCTCTTGAAGACAAGGAGTCAAAAGATGCAATTTCCTTGTGACCTCCTCAAGAGATAGACCATATAAAAAATATATGAGAGAATTCTTGCTGAAAGCATGGATGTCTGGAAGGTTTGACGTCCAAAGGCATCTAGTGTCTTAGACTCACGACCTGGCGGACAAGAAGAGTGCTTTTTATTACTCTTTACTCGCCTCAATGCTGATTCCACTACAATGGAATGATGAGGAAGTTGAGTCCTTTGAAACCCTGGAGAGGGGGGCACCTGATATAGGAGATCAGTTGCTCTGGTAAGTGGGGGTACCCTTAAAGGAGCTTCCCACATTCGTAGAAGGAGATCCTGCAAAGAATGATGCAAAGGAAGCATTATGTTCTCCTTTGCTTCGTTAGGAACAGAGAGGTATTCTGTATTCCCCTGTGTAGGATCTTGTCCAGGAATAGGAATGGCAAGTGATTTTGCCATATTCAGAAGGAAAGTCTGGAAAGAAGGATCCCCAGAGGGAAGTTCCCTTGGATAGGCTAGATCTGATGAAGAACTAGCGTTGGCACCGAGGGATCTATTCCAGTATATAGGAATAGAAGATCCTGAATGATGCAGTATGGGATCCTTAGATGGTGGTCGCTGGTACATAAGAACATAAGAACATAAGAAATGCCATACTGGGTCAGACCGAGGTCCATCAAGCCCAGTATCCTGTTTCCAACAGTGGCCAATCTAGGTCATACGTACCTAGCAGTTTCCCCAAAAGACACAGGTTCTGCAGTGCTTGTACTAGGCCAAGCATTGATATCCTGGGTCCCTTTTTAATAGTGGTTTATGGACCTTTCCTCCAGGAACTTGTCCAAACCTTTTTTAAACCCAGCTATACTAACAGCCCTTACTACATCCTCCGGTAACAGATTCCAGAGTTTGATTACACGTTGAGTGAAGAATATTTTCTCCTATTTGTCTTAAATAGTTTACCCTGTAGCTTCATTACATGTCCCCTAGTCCTTCTATATTCTGATAGCGTAAACAATTGATCCACGTTTATCCGTTCCACTCCATTCATTAATTTATACACCTCTATCATATCTCCCCTCAGCAGGTACTGCAGGTCGGAACCAGCGACAGTCGGTAACAGATCGTCCATGCTAGGGATCGATTCCAGACTCGGCATCGAGGGAAGCGAGCCTGAAGAGAGAAGCATGGAAGGTACCGACAGTAATGGTACTGTGGATCTCGGTACCGATCTCGGTACCGTATCTGATACCGGTGGAAGAATACCAGCCGGTGGCAACTCTAACGGTGTTGGAGGAACCGAGAGTTGCGGATCCGAAGTATCGGAACCGAGCCTTCGGTACCGACGGGAGTCGGTACCAAGGCCTCCAGACTGGAGATCGATTCCAGACTCGGCATCGAAGGAAGCGAGTCTATCGATGCATGTCTGGAGGGTACCGACGTCGGTACTAGTATCGGTGTCGATACCGATACTGGAAAGTCGGTCTGAAGTGTATCCACCGGGCCTGTAGGTACCGAGGATGCCAGACGACGATCCTTGGTGAGGAATGTTTCATCCAACACCAGTGCCGATGCCGGGGTATCGGTACCGCTCGAAGCGGATGCCACCACCAGGCATGGCTCAGGTATATTCTGTGAGGGGTGAACCTCAGGAACAACCTGAAACCCCACACAGGCTTTGGAGGCCGAAGACTCCCACCGGGGTTTTGAAGCCAGTGGATTCTCGAGGACAAGGCCATAGGCATCTCTATGCTGGGCATGAGAAGTGCCGCTCGAGGACTGGCTAGTCTTAACAGACTGTTTTTGGGTTACCTGATCCTGTGCAGAAGAAGAAATGGTCGGTGTCCTAAAGTTGGAGGGGGCCCGCGTGTCGAGGGGAACTCGATGTTGAAAACTTCTTCTCACCATACTGGTGCCAGAGGGCTCCGGAGGAAAATGGTCAGGACCCAAGCAGGTTAGACACCAATTGTGAGCACTGTTCCCTCTAAGCTGTGCGCGTGTGCGCGCGCACACACTTCGCCGAGCGAGCACACATACTTTACAACAGAGCGCACAAAAATTATGGTTCTGATTCTGATAGAAAACAACACAGACATCTTAAAATTTAAAAGTTGTTATGTATTTACAATTTTCACAAGTTCTACAATGTTTTCTAGTGTAATTAATGTGGTGTACATACTGTATTCTGATGTGTAGTCAAATTTTAAAGTATATAACTCCGCGTGTCGTTATGTGGCGCACAAAAATTTAACCTTCCTTCAAAAGCTGCACAGCTGATATTTTATGTGCACACAGCCTACAGAAAATTAGAGGGAACATTGATTGTGAGTGTCTAAAAATAAAGTTGTACCGCCACAGTTTGTACATTTCTTGGGGAAAGTGGCTGGCGGTTCCATGAGGAAAAATGGAGAGGCCTAGAAGGCCTGAGAACCGTGAGACACTAACAAAGAAAAATATATTCCTTAAGGGAAAAATTTTACAAGAAAAGAAAAAGAAACACCGGCGGTACCGGTGGCGTCGGGGAAGGCAGCCGCGACCACAAGAAAACTAAAAAATAAAAGAAGAATTTTCTGCGGTGACAGGACGACGTCCTGCAGGCTCCGCGGAAAAACGAAAACTGAGGAGAGGCAGTTGGGAAGGCGGGAAGGCAGCGCACAGGCGGGTTGGGATGCTTCCAAAAGCTTTCTGATTGGACGCTGGGAAGCGTTCCCGCGCGGACTCCGTCGGTACCGACGTACCCATATGTGAAGACTCATTCCTGCTTTTTCCTGGAGATTAGTCTTAAATGCACTGTACTGTAGCTTTATTGCATGTCCTCTAGTCCTTCTACTTTTTGAAGGAGTAAATAACTGATCTGTTTACCTGTTCCACTCCACTCGTTATTTTATAAACCTCTTTCAGATCTCCCCAAGTTGAAGAGCCCTAACCTTTTAGGCTTTTCTTCATAAGGATACCCTTTCAGCCCCTTTACCATTTTGGTGGCTCTTCTCTGTACTTTTTCTAATTGCGCAATATCCTGTTTAAGATACGGCGACCAGAATTGGGAGGAGTGGTCTAGTGGTTAGGACAAGGTACTTCAGGCCGGAGGGCCGGGGGTTTAAGTCCCACCTGGGGACAGCAATCTCAGGCCGGAGGGACTGGGATTTCTAGTCCTGTAGGCACTCCTTGTGGTCTTGGGCAAGCCACTTAACCCTCCATTGCCCATGTTCCCTGTAAGTATTAGCGTATGTGTCTCATATCCCCTTGTGTTAAATGTATCCCCCAATTGACCGCTTTGACCCGGTGAAAAGCGGGATATAAATACAGCTCAATAAATAAATAAATAAATAAATAAAATAAATAATAATAATTGCACACAATATTCAAGGGTGAGTTGCACCATGGAGCAATACAGACATTATAATATCCTTGGTTTTATTCTCCAGCCTCAATATGCTCATATAACCCCTCTTCTCAAGTCGCTTCACTGGCTCTCTATTCATTTCCGTATCCAAATTAGACCTCCTATTGACCTATACGTGCACTCATTCTGCTGCTCCTCACTTCCTTTCCCTGCTCTTCTGGCAGATCCCTTCTATCTGTGCCCTTCTCTTCTACTGCTAATTCCAGATTTCAATCCTTCCACCTTGCTGCTTCTTATGCCTGGAACAAACTACCTGAGTCTATACGTCAGGCTTCATCTCTGGCCCTTTTCAAATCCAGAATGAAAATTCACCTTTTCGAGACTGCTTTTGGATCCTAATCTGCCTAATCTCCTTTTGCTTCCTTATCATTCCCCCTAGATACATCCTTGCCCTCAGCTATTGTGTGGTCTGTCTTGACTACATTGTAAGCTCATGTGTCTGTACAGCGCTACGTATGCCTTGTAGCACTATATAAATGATCAGTAGTGTTTGCTTTCTTGGCCACGACTGCACACTGGGCAGAGGATTTCAACATATTATCCACCATGATGTGATGGTAGTAAACCCCTGCCACTGTTTTCTTCCCCTTCACACATGGAAGTTCTGTGGTACATTTTGTTTCCTGCAAAACCTTTGTTCTATTTGACTCAGTGCTCTCTCTAACATATAGCACCACCTCTCCACCAATTTGATCCATCCTATCATTGTGATTTTATTTATTTAAGTTTTTCTATACCACTTTATCCTATGGCCAAAGCAGTTTACATCAAACGGAACTTATTACAATGTAACAGGACAACAAACTTGGAAAGAACTTAATAGGGGGGGGGGGGGTCATGGAATGGGAGGAGCTGGGGATAACAGGGGTGGGGAGGGGGACATAAGATGGTGTGCGATGGGATTTTGTCCTGTCTTCAGTGAAGTAGTCCGTAAATACATGAGTCTTGAGGGTCTTCCTGAATGATAATAGGTCCTTTGTGGCTAGGAATGAGTTCCAGAGGGAAGGAGTATATAGAGAGACGGCTCTTCTGGATGCAGTAGTGCTGGATCTGGTGAAGAGTACTGGGATGCTTACGGTGTTCTGGGATCCAGTTCATCTTTGGTTTCATGTATTAGTGTGAGAAGGTGGTTTCACAGTTATCCTCCTTCCACTAGGTCTCCACGATGCCTATTAAATCAACCTCTTCATTTTATGCTATATATTCTAACTTTCCTAACTTACTCTTTAGGCTTCTAGCATTTGTATTGAGATATTTCAAGGTATGTTTGCTTAAATTTACAACCTTTTAAGCAGTTGACAAGGATAATTTGCAATCTTTCAACTCTTTATTTAAAGGCACCTTGGCTACTTCTGCCTTTATTGCAACCTCTCTTTTGGGCTGCCCTAACTTCCCATTCCTTACGCCAAGCCATGTGCTCCTGAGTGACTATTGCCTTCCTCCAGGTTCTAGTTTAAAAGCTGTTCTATTAGCACCAGCAGCCTCCTACCACCCAGTTCAGATGAAGCCTATTTTGCAGAATAGGCCCCCTCCTTCCCCAGAATGTGGGCCAGTTCCTAACAAATCTCAATCCTTCCTTTGTGGCGCCATTGAAGTTGTGCCTGTCTCCAGGGCCATCTCCAAAGTTGGTTCAAGGCATTTCCACACTAGGCAAACCGTAAACCTTCCTCCTCCTTCAGCTTTGCTGCCCCCAAAAGCTGCAGCCCTAGGCGACTGCTTAGTTTACCTAATGATTATGCCATCCCTCTCACAGTTTCCTCTGTCATTGCTATTATCATGTACCAGGACATCCAGGTCCTCCCCAGCACTGTCTAAAATCCTATCTAGGTTATACGTAAAGTCCTCCCTAACCTTTTAAGCCTTTCCTCATAGGGATATCCTTCCATCCCCTTTATTAGTTTGGTTACCTTTACCTGTACTATTTCTAATTTTGCCTTTTTTTTTTGGATATGGCGACCAGAACTGCACACACTATTCAAGGTGCAGTCACACCATGGAATGATACAGAGACATTATAATATCCTTTGTTTTATTCTCCATTCCTTTCCTTTCCTTATGATGCGTAGCATTCTATCAGCTTTTTTGGCCGCTGCTCCCCTCCTCAAGAAAACCCTCACTAGAACCTACCTGTCCTTCTCACTATCAACCCATCTCCCTCCTCCCCTTCATTTCTAAACTACTTGAATGTGCAGTTCACCACCATTACCTTGACTTTCTCTCCTCTCAAGCCCTTCTGGATCCTCTATAACCTGGCTTTCGTCCTTTACATTCTACCAAAAAGGCTCCTCTAAAGTCTCCAGTGATCTGTTCCTGGCAAAATCCAATGGTCTTTTTTTCAATCCTGATCCTTCTTGACCTTTCTGCTGCTTTTAATACTGTTGACTATAACCCTCACCTTGTCCTTGGCTTGGCTTTAAGGGCTCTGTGTTATCCTCATTCTCTTATCTCTCACATCGTTCTTTCAGTGTTTGTTCTGGTGGATCCTCCTCTACTGCTATCCCAACTCTTAGTTGGCATACCCCAAGGATCTGTTTTGAGTCCACTCCTTTTCTCTCTCTATACCCAGTCCCTTGGTGCACTCATCTCTTCCCATGGCTTTCAGTACCATCTTTACACTGATGACTCCCAGATCTACCTCTCTATACCTGAAATCTCTCTGGCAATCCAGGTTAGGATCTCTGCCTGCCTTTCTGACATTGCTGCTTGGATGTCTCACTGCCACTTGAAACTGAACATAGCCAAAACAAAGCTTCTTATTTTTCCCCCTAAACCCTCCTCTACCCTTCCTCCTTTCTCAGTCTGTGTGGACAACTCCCTACTCCTCCCTGTGTCCTCAGCTAGCAACCTTGGGTTGTCTTTGTCTCCTCTCTCTCCTTCTCCACACACATCCAACTAATAGCTAAAAACTTGTTTCTTTCTCTATAACACTAACAAAATTCACCCAATCCTTTCTGAACATGCTACTAAGACACTTATCCACTGCTTAGTCATCTCCCATCTAGACTATTGTAACCTACTCCTTGCTGGTCTCCCTCTGAATCATCTCTTGCCCCTTCAATCTTTTTAACACTGCCTGCATGGCTAATCTTCTTCCAGCCTCCCCATGCTAATATTACCCCCCCCCCTCAAGTTACTTGTTTGGTTCACTATCCGTATCCAGTTTAAACTTCTACTGACCTATAAGTGCATTCACTCTGCAGCTCCTCACTACCTTTCCTCTCTTATCTCTCCCTACACCCACCCAGGGTTGCATTACCTATATAATATATTTAAAATCCTACAAAACACATCAGCAGAGTCGCTATAGGAACTGATAAAAACATATCCAGAAAGTTGCCTGACAAGGAAAAAACTGCAAAAACATACAAGTTATGCCAAGCAAATACTCCAAAACCAAATAGACTGATCCAACAGGGCACTATCACTATATGTTTCAAATTTATGGAACTCCCTTCTGGAAGACATCAGAAATACGAGGGACATCAAGGACTTAAAAAAAAAGTCAAAGACACTCCTGTGTATAGAACATTTTGGTAAAGTCCCATAGAGCATCACTGACTGACCATCCACAGAGTCATTGAACCATGACCAAAGAATTACATCTTACGAATATGACATATGACACCATGAATTATGCACTCACATTTGTGTTATGTTAGGCTCACTCCTGCTTCTGTTACCACTAGCCCGACGACATCTTTTTCTTTCCTCCTCTTTTTTAGTACAAGATCATTTCACTTGGGCTTAACTAATAATAGAGGCATTGATATACAAAATAGATTGGTCACACACCCTTACAATTTTGTATTTATTTATGTTTTTATTAACATGTATACATTTTATCAATGTTTTTATTAATGTGATTTTATTTGTTATAATATAAGTTCTTTGATATTTTAACGTTGTTTTTAGTGGCTTTCAGTTCTCGTTTTTATAAATATTGATTACTTTTAACAGTTATATTTATAATCAGTTTGTATTTATTGTTTTATCTGATTTATGAGTGGGTTTTATATGTCTATATAATTGTTTTTTGTTCATGCAATTATGAATGTAGAACGTCAGAATTCCCCTGAAGAAGGTATTTCGAAACACGGCCTGTGTCGGGCATTATGGCGTGCTATTTTAATCTTTAATAAAGTACTCCTTCCTTTTACCACTTTAATTAGGTGTTACACCCACCTTTTCGTCTTCTTCTAGGACCGCTTTATAACTGTCTTAATCAGTATTTCATGTATTCAATGCAATAAATGTGGTGCTTTCATTCTAAGAAGAATCATTTGGAGCCTAGGAACTTGCCCTATATGCCTCAAGTTAGCTGCTATGCATAAAGAATTGACTCTACTAAGGGAAGAATTAGCTGCAATTAAACGCACCTCCTCTAAGGTACAAACTGAACAAAATCCACCACCGCTCCCACAATTCAAACAGCCCAGGAACAAATGGAACACAGTGGGCTCTGGTAGGTTGCGACCTGTAACAGAGACACTCTCTACATCAAGAGATATCCCTGCATAATGCCTTCTCTGCCTTAGAAAATGAGGTGCCCAATCCGTGGAAATTGAAGTGCCCATAAATGAGAAAGTTAATACCCAATCTACTGATAATGCACCAAATATGAAGAAAAAAAATCACAAAACAGAAAACTACTACTCCACAATTGAAGCAGTCTGTGCAATCAACTCGAAACACAAATGCGCTACTACTAGGAGACTTCAACCTCAAATCTTCCAATACCAAAGACGCAGAAGCCTTCCTACAAGCAATGAGCTCCCTACAATACACTCAAATAATTAACTCCCCAACCCACAGACTAGGATCTTTACCCGACCTCATCTTCGCACCCAACCACCGAACCAACAGCGGACTCATCTCGACCCCCCACCATCACACCAATACCGTGGTCAGATCACCACATGATCAAATTAAATATAACAACACAAAGACAAAAACAAGATGTGAACCAGGACAACCCACCCACACTGAGGAGATTCAAGAGTTTCGACAGGGACCAATTCCTTCTGGACACTATACCACACCTGCACCAAGAAGAAAAGGATCTCAAAACGCAAATCACAACCTGGAACAACGTCATCAATACCGCTGCCAAAGCCACTGAACATCGACTAGAGAAAACTCACTGCAACAAATTACAGCACAAGCCATGGTACTCAAACAGAATACGGTCTGAAAAGAGGCAACTCAGAAAATTAGGACGATGGACACACACCAAGTCGATTAATACACAGGAACTATACCTAACAAAGCAAAAACAATACAACGAGCTCATCAACCAAACAAAGAGTGAATACCACACAAACATCATAGTTAAATCCAACAACAAGCCGAGAGAGCTCTTCAAAATAGTAAAAACCCTCACCAAGGAACAGAGAACCGAAAATGAAATCCAAATAGACCCACAAGAGTTTGCAGACCACATCCAAGAAAAATTTCACTCATCACTACCGCCAAGACCCGACAAACCCACAAAGATAAGAACACCTTCGAAAACATGGGACACATTCAACACCCCATCTACAGAGCAGCTCTCGCACATCATCACCTCACTCAATACAAGCACAGCTCCAACAGACCCCTGCCCAGTGAAATGGATCAAAGCCATCAAGTCAAACTTCATCCACACCATACACAATATATGGTGCAAAGATCACTGACCCAAGGATTCATGCCGAATCAATTAAAGCTCGCTACGATAAGACCCATCCCAAAGAAATCCACACTCGAGAAGAGCAATCCAGCAGCATACAGGCTGATCTCAAGCATACCCCTACTCACTGGCAAAAAATAATAGAGAAGACAGTGCAACATCAGCTACAGGAGCATATTGACAACTACGCACCGCTAGACATCAACATGGGTTCTGCCCCAACCACGGAGTCGAAACCCTGCTAATATACCTCTTCAACAAATACTCCGTCTCATTGACAACTGTAAGAACGGAATACTCATGATCTTCATAGACATTTCATCGGCATTCGACACAGTCGACCACAGAACTCTGATGGACAGACTACGGAACATTGGCCTGCATGGATCCACACTGAAATGGTTCCAATCATATCTAACAGACAGACAGATACAGGTCAAGATTGGCCCCAACAAATCTCATCCCATAAAAGTCATGCAGGGAGTACCACAAGGCTCCGCATTATCAGCACTATTATTTAACATCTACATTCAGCCAATATGCAACATCATGAGAGAAAACATACAGTATACAATCTATGACGATGACATAATGATTTACACACCCATCTCGATCGACAACCCGGACTACTCCAAAATAACAAACTGTCTCATACAAATGAACGACTGGCTCCAGAAAAACAACCTAAACATAAACTACAGCAAGCAGACCGAGGCACTAATCATCACCCGTAACACCAACTTCAACCCCCTACCCAACATCAAGATAAAGAACACAAGCATACCCATAAAAACAGAAGTTAAATACCTTGGAGTAACTCTGGACAATGAACTGAATCTGCAAGCTCACATAAGCAAAACCACCAGGAATGCATACCACAGGACGAGCCTAATCCAGCGTCTCAAACCCCTCCTCGCCCTGGATCACTTCCGCACAGTCTGCCAGGCACTTATAACCCCACTCCTAGACTTCTGCAACCCGATTTATCTTGGCCTCCCAAAACAAACCCTCAGACCACTGCAACTGGCACAGAACACGGCAGTATGCATAATAGCCAGAACTTCAAGACAGGACCAAATCACACCCATCCTGAAAGACCTACACTGGCTTCCAATCACCTCACGCATCAAATATAAGACAATCATAAACATATTCAAAATTAAACAACAATCATCAGCCCTTAGCTTACAGACCCTCATACAACCTGACAACAGTACACGACCGAGGAGAAAGGGCACTTCCGACCGCATCAGCACACCAAAGGAGATCACCAATGTCCGGAAAGACACCTCAGAACGAGCCCTTTCCCTGGCTGCACCGACAATTTGGAACATGCCAACAGATAAACTTTGACTAACTACAGACATCAAAGACTTCCGGAAGCAACTACAGACAACCCTTTTCATTGAACACTATGGGGATGTCACATGATAGACACACCATTCAGATATCTTGACACTGCATGTATAATAGCGCACAATGTAAATAGCACATCATTAATCGAATATACCCCGACACACTCACACACACTCTGGAACACTGCATGACCCTCCCCTAAAAAACACTATTGTGATTGTTTGCTGTGAAAACCACCTTGATTCAATGAAAAAGCGGGATAGAAATCCGTTTAAATAAATAAATAAATAAATACTTGGAGATCCCATTATCAGAGGCACCAACTTGGGAACACAGTTCAAAGGAGAGAGAAGATGGTCAAATGCCTCCCAACCTCTTCAGCCAGCAGAAATATGAACCAAATTATTGTATAGTTAGTGCAGAAAATGAGTACTCCAAAACTGACATGGTCATCCACTTGGGTACAAATGACCTGGCTAGAAACAGTGTCTCTGCAGTTCAAAGGGACTTCCAGACTCAAGCCCACTGTTAACACTATAGCATTCTCAGAAGTGCTACCTGCTCTTGGTAAGGGGGGCAGAAAGGCTGTATCACAAACAACTTTAATACATGGCTACAAACCTGGTGCAAACAAGAAGGATTTGGATATATAGGTGACTGGGGAAACAGATGGATCAACAAGAGACTATATGGTACTGATGGACTATATCTCTCCGTTGCAGGGAAAAGGATCTTAAGTGAAAAATTCAGTCAGTATGTGGATAGGCTTTTAAACTAGGAAAAGGGGGTGATGGATGGAGAACAATAAGTTCAGGATGACATCAATCCCAGCAAAAGCATAACAACATTGGAAACAGCCACACTTTTAAACTACACATCAATGGCAAGTGGGAAGAGGCAAAATTCATGCAAAATACAGGCAAGCCAGTCAACAAATGCTGGGAAGCAATGAGCACAAATGCTGGAAGTCTAGCCAACAAGGTTCCTGACCTGGAAGCCCTAATGGTGGTCATTACAGAAACACGGTTTGACGAGTCACATGAATGGAATATAGCCATAGCTGGTTATGATTTGTTTAGAAGAGATAGAGAAGGCAGAAAAGGAGGATGAGTAGCCCTATATGCCAAAAGCAATATTAAATCTACTGAAATGCAGGGGATGTAGGGAAAAGAAAAAGTGCTATGGATTGTGTTGGAAAGAGAAGATGGCACTGTCATCCATACTGGTATAGTCTATAGGCCTCCACCTCAAACCAAAGAAATGGATAGAGACTTGATTATTGATATTGCAAAAGTAGCCATAAAGAGGGAAGTGATCATATTGGGTGACTTTAACCTACCCAATGTGGATTGGAGTATTCCTTTTAAAAATCTGGAAAGAAGTAAAAAAAATTGTGGATGCCTTCCAAGATGCATTACTTACACAAATGGTGATGGAACCAACCAGGGAAAGTTTGACGCTGGATTTAGTACTCACCAACGGAGAAAGTGTGTCAAATGTCAGGTGGGTGCTCATGCGAGCAGCAGAGATCATCACACAGTGTGGTTTGAGATAAAGCCAAGGCAGAGTCCAAACTCAGCAAGCTCAAAGTCTTAGACTTCAAAAACACTGACTTCAGTAAAATGGCCAAGTACCTGAAGGAGGAGTTGGCAGGGTGGGAGGAGGTAAGGGAAGTGGAATTGTAATAGGCTAAACTAAAGGAGGCAATAAAAGGGGCAATAGATACATATGTAAGGAAAGTAAATAAAAACAAGTGGAAAGGGAAACCTATTTGGTTTTCGAAAGGAGCGGCTGCAGAAATAAAGGCAAAAAACACAGTTTTCACAAAATTCAGATGTTCGCAAACAGAGGAATACCGAAAAGAATACAGGATAAAGCTAAAAGAGACAAAAAAGATAAATAGGGATAGCAAAATTAAAGGCTATACAGGCTATACTTTATTCAGAAAGGACACTGTAGGACGAAGGGAAGGAGGAGTGGTACTATATGTAAAAAATAATATTAAAGCTTTGGAAATAAAGATCTTAAAGGGGAGAGAGGCGGCACTGTGGGTTAAACTAGAAAGAGGGAAAGTGAAATCTATTTGCATTGGTGTGATATACAGACTTCCCTCATTGGAGGAAGAAGTGGCTGGAAAGTTAATTGAAGACATATGCAGGATTGCTAGGAAAGGGGAAGTGCTACTGATAGAGGATTTTCAATATGCCAGATGTTGACTGGCACATTCCTGCTGCAGTATCATCTAGAAGTAAGGAGATCCTGGACTCTCTACAGGGAGAACTATTCAAGCAACTGGTAACAGAACCCACACGTGACAGGGCCATACTGGATTTGGTGCTTATCAATGGTGAAAGTGTTTCTGATGTTTATAGTGGGAGATCATTCTACATCCAGTGATCACCAGATGGTGCGGTTCAGTATTAGGACTAGGGCTGTTAAAATCCATTCAAAAGCGAGAGTCTTAGACTTTAGGAAAACTAACTTTGCCAAGATGGCCAATATCTCAGGGAGTCATTAGCGGGTTGGGAACAGCAGGGGGATGTAGAAAAACAGTGGGCAAAACTGAAAGGGGATATTTTAAGTGCAACCAACCTTTCTGTTAAAATGGTAAATAACGATAAAAGGAAAAGGAGACCGCTATGGTTTTCGAAAAAAATAGCTGAAAAGGTGAAGAAAAAAAGGAGGCCTTCGTGAAAGACAAGAGATCACAGAGAGAGGAAGATAGGCATCTATATTTGAAAAAACTTAGAGAAACTAGCAAAGTAGTCAGGAAAGCAAAGATTCAAAAAGAGGAGAAAATAGCCAATGCAATAAAATGGGGGGATAAGACATTTTTTCAGATGTGTTAGTGAGAAGAGGAAGGGCAAAAGTGGTGTTGTAAGACTCAAGGGTGAAGGGGAGGAATATGTAGAAGCTGATGAGAATAAAGCGGAATTGCATTACTGTTATGTGTTAACAGAAGAACCAGGAGCAGGACCTCAAGCACCCACAAACAGGAACAGAAGCAAGGGGCATCTTGAACAATTTTCAGAAGACTGCATTCGTGAGAAACTAGCTAAACTTAAAGTAGACAAAGCGATGGGACCGGATGGGATACACCCTAGAATGCTGAGGGAACTTGGGGACGTTCTAGCAACTCCACTGACTGACCTTTTCAATGCCTCGTTGGAGTCTGGAGTGGTGCCAAAGGACTGGAGAGAGGCTCATGTGGTCCCTTTACACAAAAGCAGAAGTAAGGATGTGGTTGAAAACTACAGGCCGGTTAGTTTAACTGGTGGTGAGTAAATTATTGGAAGCGCTGCTGAAAGAGAAAATAATGAAGTTTCTGGAGTCCAGCGGATTACAGGATCCGTGCCAGCATTGATTCACCAGAGACAGGTCTTGTCAGACAAATCCGATTGATTTCTTTGACTGGGTGACCAGGGAGTTGGACCGAGGGAGAGCCCTAGATGTGGTGTATTTAAATTTCAGTAAAGCCTTTGACACTGTTCCTCACAGACGACTTATAAACAAACTGAGCACCCTAGGGATGGACCCTAAAGTTACTGCTTCAGTTAAAAATTGGTTGAGTGGGAGGTGACAAAGGGTACAGGTAAATGGAGCTCACTCTGAGGAGAAGGAGGTTACCAGTGGTGTGCCCAGGGATCTGTCCTTGGTCCAATTCTTTTTAACATCTTTGTTAGTGATATAGTGGAAGGGCTGTCGGGTAAGGTTTGCCTCTTTGCGGATGATACCAAAATCTGCAATTGAATAGACACCCAGGAAGGTGTTGATAAGATGAGGAGGGATCTAGCTAAGCTTGAAGAATGGTCTAGAATTTGGCAGCTGAGATTTAATGTTAAAAAATGCAAGGTTTATGCATTTGGGCTGCAGCAATCCAAGGGAGCAATATAGCATAGGGGGTGAAGTACTTTTTGTCCACTAAAGAAGAGCGGGACCTAGGCGCGATTGCGTCTGATGATCTTAAAGTAGCTAAACAGGTAGAAAGGGTGACAGCAAAAGCTAGAAGGATGCTTGGGTGCATACGGAGAGGAATGGCCAGCAGAAGAAAGGAGGTGATAGTGCCTCTGTACAAGTCTTTGGTGCGACCTCATTTGGACTACTATGTACAATTCTGGAGACCGCACCTTCAAAAGGATGTAAACAGGATGGAGTCAGTACAGAGGGTGGCTACTAGAATGGTTAGTGGTCTTCATTATAAAGCGTATGAGGACAGTATCTGAATTCAAAGCAGCATGGGACAAAAATGGAGGATCAAAAAAAAAAAAAAAGGGGGACTGTTGTAGTGGTTGTTCTGGAAGAACAGACTAGATAGGCCATGTGGTCTTTTTCTGTCATGATATTCCTATGATGCTGAAAAAGAAAAAATACTAAACAAATACTGTTTTTACCAAAGAAAATCTTGGGGAAGGATCACCTGTGATTGACAAATATACAAATGGAAATGGAGTAGATACTACACCATTCACAGAAGATGATATGTTTGAACAGTTTGCAAAACTGAAAGTGGACAAAGCCATGGGAGTGGATGGGATACATCCCAAGATACTGAAAGAGCTCAGAGAGGTTCTTGCAGGGCCTTGAAAGAATGTTTTTACTAGATCCCTGGAGACAGGAGAAGTTCCATAGGACTTGTGAAGGGCTGATGTGGTACCTCTTCACAAAAGTGGTAATAGGGAAGAAGTGAGAAACTACAGGTCAGTAAGCCTTACCTCAGTGTCTGGAAAAGTAATGGAGGCACTCCTGAATGAGAGAATAGTGGACTTTCTTGAAACTATTAGGTTGCATGATCTGAGACAACATGGTTTTACCAAAGGACAATCATACTAAACAAATCTGATTGAGATCTTTGGCTGGGTGACTAGAGAACTAGATCAAAGGCATGTGATGGATGTGATTTACCTAGATGTCAGCAAAGCCTTTGATACTGTTCCTCATAGGAGGCTTATCATAGACTAACAGCTTGGAGATGGGACCCAAGATGGTGAACTGGATGAGAAATTGGTTGACTGATGGACAACAGAAAGTGATGGTAAATGAACTCACATCGGATGAAAGGAAGGTGATTAGTGGCGTGCCCCAGGAATCTGTTCTGGGACCAGTTTCTGTTCAATGTATGTGTGAGTGATATTGCTGAAGGACTGAATGGAAAAGCCTGGAGGGCCGCACTGATAGAGCACAAGCCCATAAAGGGGCGGCCAGATGGGGGAGGGCTGGAGAAAGAGTAGGCAGGATAGGTCTGTAGGGTGGGGAGGAGGAGCCGGGCCGGGTATAAAAGGAAGGGGACAAGAGCTACACATTCCTTCTGCGGCAGGCGATGAGGCTCCCACCCTCCACTCCCGATGGGCATGAGGGAGGGGGATTTGTCACAGCGGCGGAACCTCACCAAAGGAAAAGGGGAGGGGAGGGATACCTCGGAACAAAGGGGTCCCGAATTGGGGGTGATGAGGCCCGTTAACAGGGGGCCAGGTACCAGGGTTCAGAGGTGCCTGGCCTCGGTTACCAGAAGCAGAGAACTAAATGGGCCACCCGGGCACCAAAATGGAGCAGTTGGTGACGTGAAAAGTGGCGGAAACTAGCTACAGGGCAGGCCAGGGTCATCAACCATGCTACCGGGATAGAGATAGCTTTCCGCTTTAACCCATCCTAAGGGTATTGTTCGTTTATTGTGTGATTATCGTTTGCCTATTGCTCATAATACTGTGTGTACAGCATAGTTTATGTTTGTCATAGTTACAGTGCAATAATTTTGTATCCGCATGTTTTGGCCTTTGAGATCCACTAATTAAAGGAGGTTGAAAAGCAATGAATCGGGCCTGATTGTTGAGGGCGGAAAGGGGGTAAGGGAAAATGGTAGAAACCATCATAAAGAACAAAATTACACAGCATGTAGATATTCATGGCCTAATGGGAGACAGCCAACATGGCTTTAGACAAGGAAGATCTTGTCTTACTAATCTGATCTGTTTTTTTGTAGGTGTGATTAATCTGGTAGACTAAGGTGAGTCGGTTGTTATAGTGTTTCTGGACTTTCAGAAAAGCTTTTGACAAAGTCCCCCCATCAGAGACTTTTGGCGAAGCTAAAAAGTCATTGGATAGGAGTCAGTGTACTATTGTGGGTCGGGAACTGGTTAAAAGATAGAAAGCAAGGGTAGGGCTAAATGGCCAATATTCCCAATGGAAAAAGGTGAATAGTGGAGTACCCCAGGATCTGTACTGGGTCCGCTGCTTTTTGACAATATTCATAAATGACCTGGAAAAGGGAATAACTGAGTGGAGGTTATCAAATTTGCAAGATGACACAAAACTGTTTAAAAAACCCTAAGGAGGATTGTGGGAAAACTGCAGGATATCTGGGATAAATTGTAAGAAGACTGGGCATACCCAATGTCAGAGTGAAATTTAATGTGGAACCAAGTGCAAAGTTATGCAACCCTCGGAAAGAACAACCCACAACTCTAGTACCACGATGCAAGGCTTCCACATTAGAAACCCCACCACCCAGGAAAAAGATGTTAAGAGTTCCATCGTGGATAACATGTTTAAACCCTTTTCTCCCAGTTGCGAGCCGGCGGCCAGAAAGCAAATTAGAAATGCTAGGTATCATAATGAAAAGTGATGGAGAATAAAACAAAGGATATTATAATGCCTCTGTATCGCTGACCAATGTACGACCCGCACCCTTGAATATTGTGTGGCATTCTGGTCACCGTATCTTAAAAATGACATAGCGTTGATTATAAAAAGTACAGAGAAGAGCCACCAAATTGGTGAAGGGGGAGGAAGGCTACTCCTATTAAGAGAGGCTAAGAAGTTTAGGGCTCTTTAGCGCTGAGAGAGAGACGGCTGCGGGGAATATATGAATAGATTCTACAAAATTAGACATGAAATGGAGTGGAACAGATAAACTTGGAATCAATTGTGTACGCTATCAGGGGTCTTAGGTGGGTCAGGATGACAAAGTAACTAGGGGCATGTATGAAGCTGACAGGGTAAACTACTTTAAGACAAATAAGAGAAAAATATTTTTTC